>JAOBRD020701499.1:0-14538 GCA_027575215.2 Hydrozoanthus sils
TAAGCATAGGGATTTTGTAGATTCAAACTATGGACGGAGATATCGGAAGAAACATGAGGAAAAGTGGCCACAAAGCGCACTTCAGGTTAAGTCCCGCCTTAAGCCCTTTATGATGAGCTCGGGCACCAGCAAATTGGCCAGCATCACACAACACGAAAAAACACTACTTTTTCGCATTTTGACATTTGAAACTGCCCTTTTCAAAATTAATTAAATTATGGCAAGCATGGTCACGTGAACACCTTTTATGTGACATTACACCTGTTTGCTATTTCCGGCAGTCTTCCAGTGTTTGATTTCGGAGAAGGGGCATTTTTAAGATATACCACCCTCTCTCCCAAAAGAAAAGGTGTTTTCCCTATATTTCTTTGAGTGGATGACCACCTTAAACAGTAATCATTTTAGATGAAGTATCTCGTCTTCCGTCTTCTTTCTTAACTTTCGGGCTCCTGTGTCATTGTAAAGGAGTCAAACTGTGTCTTTTTGCAAACACTTTACTCAGAGAACCCAAATTACTGACATGGTACCGCGATATCCTTTTTAGATCTACTTGCAAAATTTGGTAATCAACGTGTTTCCGGGAGAACTGGAGATTTTAGCCGAAAACTGGGAATGTCTCGGTGAAATGCAGCAGAGCCGGAAAAAGGTGGACTAGTCTTCGGGAGACCTACCTCGGGCTTGCACGAACTTACAACGACGATCTCTCCCACGATGCTTTTCGGGCATTTTTTCGCGCCAAATTCGTCACATGCACTTAGAAGTAAAGATCTACATCGAGTCTAGCGTTGAGTGTTGTTTGTGCCTAAAACTGAGTCAGACTTGCTCTAAAATCAATCTGTAAACATGCCAGACTACGAAAATGAGAAAGGTAGGAATTTTCCAGTGTTAGCTTTTGATTTATTATTGAAAACAGAACCGTCTGAAGACATTTTCTGTCTATTATATTCCTCGTGGGACGCTACAGCATTGGCGTCTGTGTACTGTTCAGTTAACATTGAGATTTTATACTTCGTTTACTATGGTTTTCTCGCTATTGCAGACAAGGTGAAAAGATTTCTTGCAGAATTTTACAACGAGGGGGACGAAGGAAAGATATTCAAATATGGAGAACAGTTGGTATGTGATTTGATATGATCGATGTTTGTTTCGTCTCGGTAACAATAAATCGAACGGTCGAACCGTTTGATTCAAACTAATTCAATGAAACCTTCAAATTTTCAGATTAAGTTGGCACACCGAGAACAAGTAGAGCTTCAAATAGATTTGGATGATGTGGCGGAGGTAATATGCGTTCTCGATAGCTCAGGGTTTTCAAACTTCATTTGTAGGTCTCTTCAGATCAAGTTCAACTTCAAGTTTTGATGGTTTTTAAATACATTCATTAAAAAAATTAGCATCTTGTTGAATGCTCATCTTAAATTGTTTTTATGCTCTTCTTCTATAAGCCAGCATACAATATTAAATTATAAGTTGGGAAGTCTTGTTGGTAAAAGTAGGCCGTTTAAGGAGAAAGTCTTTGCTTCTACGTTGAAGAAAAGTAGGATGTTATAGAAAATTTGGTCGTGACGTTGCTAGAATCTGTGATAGCCGTTCTTACTTTGCAGTTCAAAAAGAAAGCATATATATACAATTTTCAAGACCCTTTCTCTCGCCAATGAAAAAATTACCCCCATGTGCAAAAACGTGAATTTGATACAAAAACACAAGGCCCAAGGTAATATATAACTATACTTTCAAAACATTAAGTGATGAATGAGTAATCGGTGAGTAATCAAAACTTACAAACGTACTTTCCTGAATCTTGTGAGTACAAATCTTAGTGAGAAAGGATAGACATCTGCATTGCTTTATCAAGCACAAAATTCTGATTGGCTCTGTGGTTAAATGTTGTTTCCTAGATTGATGCTGAGCTTGCTCAGAACATAATCGATAACACGAGGAGATACAGCAAACTGTTTGCTGATGCTGTGTATGACATGTTACCAGATTACAAGGAGAGAGAGGTAGGCTAAGAGTCATACTCCAGCCATGTTTAAACAAACAAGCATAACTTTGTAACTTACATATGTGTGCATGTTTGTTTAGTTGAGTAAGAAATATGATTGCTAAGCATAAAGCCCTGTGTCTTATTCCTGGCCTTGTTGAGGGTTAAACATTTGTAGTCTCGTTGTCCCTTGGACATGGACATAAAGGCATGTTCACACTAGAGGTGCATGTGGACTTCCATTCACACTTGGAAATTTGTGAAAGAAAAGGAAATGCAAGCACAAGGTGTGCACAAGAAAAAGGAAATTTTCCTTTTCTTGCATCTGCATTTGCGCCTGTGTGAACATGCCTAGAGATCATGGTTTAGCATCTTGTCTTCTAGTTAGGGACTTAACGCAACACACTGGTTTTTAAGAGCAGGATTTTGACTCCCTTCTGTGGTCTATCTTATAATACACCTGTGTACCCCATAAAATGAGAATTTGTAATAATAATAATTATAACAATAAAAGTAATGTTTAGCATTTATATAGCACCTTTTCCATAAGTAGTTGCTCAAAGGTGCTTAACAATGAATTACAGTTGACTCTGGTATTGAGGGTCTTAGACAGTACGCTATGCACGGCTCACAACTATATTCATAAGAGTTGCCCTCAGTTATTAGAAGAGACAGACCACAATGCCGGGATCACCCTACTCTTTGTCGACAAGTGTTGTGGGTTCTTTTAAGTCCCCCAATAGGAGATCGAGAGACTGTGCCCACGGTTTGACTTCCTTATCTGAGAAGACTCAAAGGTCAAACTGTTTGCATATGTCAGGGCAAAGGCAGCACTTTCTCCTCAATTATTTTAAGACCCTGAGTGAAGGTCCGGCACCGGGCATCAAACCTGGGCATCCCACACAAAAGACTAGCACCTTACCAACTGGGCTAACCAGAACTTGTCTGCTCCTTGGTGTTGTGTCTTAATAAATTGTTTGAGTGATTTAGTGTACTCTTTGAGAAGCTTGCCAACTTTTAAAAGTTATTGACAAGTTTGTAATTCATATTATTGACATAACTTTGTAAACCCACCATAGATCCAGGTAAAGGACGCTTTGGATGTGTATATAGAACATCGCCTGTTGATGGAACAAAGAAATCGGAACACAAATGAGGCTAGAGATGCAAGGGAAAAATACCCCCCTGAGTTGTTAAGAAGATAGTAAGTGTATTAGGTGTTGTTTTGTTCAATTTTTATTATCAAGTTGGGTGAAAGCTGGATAATTACAGTAAGTAAATACAGCACTTTAAAGGCCTTGTTTCCATTGAGTTTCTTGTTAAGAATTAATTAGTGAATTGAAAAAAAAAAAAACAGCTGAAGAAAAAATGATATCTCACAACCAAAGCAATTTTTGCTGGACCAGTAAATTTTGATGGACTGGAAAACTGATATCAGGTTCAGTATGGTATCAGTTACAGCCCTGCTAGATTTGTAGTTTTTTTATCTGTTGCTACATTTAGAAGCTGTGTGATTTTGTCTATTAAACAACAACTGTCTTTTCTTTGGCAGTGAAATCTGTTTCAAGCAACTTAGCACCCATAAACCTCTTCCTGTGCGTGATGTGAAGGCAGACAGTATTGGCAAGTTAGTTGTCGTGCGGGGAATAGTTACAAGAAGTACAGAAGTCAAGCCAGTTGTGGAAGTTGCAACATACACTTGTGACAAGTGTGGGGCAGAATCTTATCAGCCAGTAAGAACTTTTTCAAGATTATATCTTTTGTAAATGAATCCAATACACCCCATGGGTTTTCTAAAGCCCTTCAATCTAATTCTACACCAAAGGCTGCTCAAAATCATCCACTCACAGCACTTTTAAGGAATCCTCATGAACAGTTTATTTAGTCAGTGTCAATATCAGCAGCATGAGTTCGGTGTTTCTGTGCATATAACCAAATAAATGCCATGAAGCAATTTATTTTGATTATTTTTATAGTTTGAACTTCCAGTGTGCTGCCATTTTGAATTGTGACACCTTTTGGTTGCTTTGCCAGTCTCCACTCTTGGTGAACACAGTAGCAATGAGTGAGAAGGGTTTGGCACTGTAACCAAGTTATGTCACAATTTCAAAATGGCGGTGTACAGGAAACTCAAATTGTAAAACTGATCAAAATAAATTGCTTGGCATTAGTTGTATACACAGAATTATCACTGAAGTTTGTGCTACTGATGTGGACATAGACTTAAAAGTTTTACTTGAGATCAACAATGTTGGGGGGCTGCAGAGTGGCTATCTCATTCATGGGACTGCGCTCTTCAAGGTGTCTCCTGTCGATTGTCATGTGATCCAAATGGGTCATGTGACAACTTGACAGTTGCAAGATGAAGGTCGTGAGATACAGCCGTAATGTAGCTGATTTGTTGCAAAAAGAAAATTCCAGTAATTGAGTTAATAGTTATCTTTAATCAATTCTAACTGGATGAATTTTAATCTTCACTCTCAAGATCAATAATCATTAATGTTATATAGTGGAGGATTCTTTTAAGGTGGTCATAAGTTTTAGTCCAAATACAACTTTAACTGCCTCAGCGAATATTTTTCAAGCAAGGTTTTTGGTGTAGCAATTACCTTTTTGAAGCAATATCTCAAAGTTGAGATTTTTCTTATTCTTTATTTAACTCATTTTTTATATTATGATTTAATTTTTTATAGATATTTACTCAGTAATGCCAGGAAGTGAGTTTGGTTGAGTTTCCTTTCATTTTGCAGATTGTATCTCAAACCTTCATGCCACTGCTTATGTGCCCTAGTGAAGAATGCACAGTCAACAAGTAAGATATGTGTGTCTCACATCATCTTAAATTAAAATTCTGTTCTCCATTTTGTGTGTTCGTGGCTGAAAGTGTTAATGCAGATTTGGCAAATTCTTTGTGTAGACCACTCTTCTATTTTTTGCAGAGCTGGTGGAAGGCTTTACCTACAAACAAGGGGGTCAAAATTTGTCAAATACCAGGAAATCAAAATCCAGGAGCACAGTGATCAGGTGCCAGTTGGAAACATACCTCGTGCAATGACAGTTATTGCCAAGGGAGAGGTGACACGATTGGCTGTCCCAGGAGATCATGTGTCAATCACTGGTGTGTTTTTACCTATGATGAAGACAGGGTTCAGACAAGTAACACAGGGGCTTCTCTCAGAAACATTCCTTGAGGCACACGTAAGTTAGGAATAAAATGACTTGTGCAGTCAACCGACACAGCTGAAATGGCAACAGTTAGGAGAGCAATGATAAATGTGTGACTTCTCAATGAGTTGTCCCTTGAGTCAGTTGAGATGCTTGAATCTTTGCGTTAAGTTTTGTTCAGGAGTTGTTGCATATGACAGTAATTGCTTGACAGTCAAACAGTTTCCAATGCAATGATAGAGTGCATTGTTTACAGAGCTGTCTGCAAAGAGTTCGTTAACACAAAGCTTCTTATTCGGCCTTACCGTATGTCAGTACAGTAACTATACTGTACTAATTTTAAAATAGCTTGAAATATTATTCGATCCAATTACTTGTTCGCAGCAATTTGACAGCATTTGGGAGAAAATATGGACCAGCTTTCACAATGTTGATTTTTAAATGCAACATGGCATGGAAGAAAATGGCCAGAAGTTAGATTGTATGTAAATTGTATGCTATTTTAAAATGTTTGGTATTTCTGTATATATGAAATTGTTCCATCTTGAGATGAATAAAAAACAAAATTTTTTTATCGTTTCAAAGAGGAAAAAAATTGAGGTGCACCCCCTAGGACTCAAACTTGGGACCATTTACTTGTAAACCACCTTTCCCAGACAAAAAAAAGTTAAAGACAAAACCAGAGCACTTCCTCTTGATACATCTATATTAGTGCAATGTTGACAAATACATCGACTATCTCTGTTCAATCATCTTGAAAGAAAATGTTGAACCTTTCTTGCCATCGTCTGAAAACTTGACAATTTATCTCTAAACAGAATACAGCATAAAGTAACTCTAGCTCGCAGCATCACTTTCTATAGAAACTTCTAGTTTTAAAACATATTTTGATTTTTTCCAGCGCATTGTTAGAATGAACAAGACTGAAGACAATGAGATGTCAAATGAAGAGCTAACTGATGAAGAAATCCGAGAACTCTCCCAAGGTACTTTGTTGTTCAGGTTCTTTGATTGCTGTCTTGCACAAAATATCTGTATTGACTTGACCTTTAAATTGCTAACAATATCTTGCATGCTGTTCTGTTTTGTGCAGAGGCTGATTTCTATGACAAGCTTGCCCTGTCTCTGGCTCCAGAGATTTATGGCCATGAAGATATTAAGAAAGCTCTCTTGTTACTGCTTGTCGGTGGAGTGGACATCAGACCAAATGGAATGAAAATCCGAGGTAGGAAAGAGGGTTAGTGGTTAAATACAGGGGTAATCCATGGTCAAATGTTTAAGTCAAAGGGAAAAATACAGGTTATGGAAATCAGGAAAATTTAAACAAGAAAGTTGTGTCCACATTGGAGCCAAATTTTTGGCCTTAAGATATATAAAGTAATTAATTTTTATGTTGGTTATGGAAATCCCTCAACTCTTTTTGTACATTCGTTTAATTTTGACTAAGTTCTTTCTTTATTTTTTGTCAGCAGTACAAAAAGAAAAGAAGATATAGGCTACTAAGTAATTGTAATTTTAACTACTGAGATTCTTTTTTTATAAAACCAGCCATTTCAGGAGATGTTGTGTAATGCTAACTAGTGATATAAATTATTTTTATTACTTTTAAACATGTTGAAAATGCAGTGCAGTGAACATTACCTTTTGATTGTTTTTGGCTTAATACTTTGGTTTAGAGATATTTAAAAACAATACGAGAAGTATAGAATAAAGGAAATCGCTTCTCAAGTTTGAGTGATCAGAAAAAGTCACTGACAGAAGTCGGTAATATCATGTAGCATTGGCTATTGGGCATATCGAGCTAGCAGATGCATGATGTGTGTCCAGCAGGGGATAGACAAGAACTTATCCTGTGACTCGGCTCCCCATGTGAGTCTCGGTAGCTCAGTGGGTAGAGCATCTGACCGGTAATCAGAGGGTTGCAGGTTCAATACCAGTCAGTGACTCAGAATTTTTTATGTTTACTCAAACTTGAGAAGCAATTTTCCTTCATTCTATACATACAACACCAAGTTGCAAAACTTCTACATTAATATAGGAAGTGTTTTGATGTGGCTCTGATCTTCTTGTTTGCCAGGTAACATCAACATTCTTCTGATGGGAGATCCTGGTGTGGCTAAGAGTCAGATGTTGTCATATCTTGACAGATTGGCACCAAGAAGTGAGTTAAGGGGATAACAGGGTTCACATGGTCATGAAAGTCATGAAATTTCTAAATGCTTTTTCCAGGCCTGGAAAAGTTGTGGAATTTAGTAAAAATGTCTAATGTCACGTGGAAAAGTCGTGGAATTTCATTCATCATTCTCAGTGTGAACCATGATTTGGCATTTAAAGTTGAATTGAAGTGTGGGCTAAGCCTGTTCTGTTGATCAGAAATTTTTTTTTTGATTTTGCGATATTTCTGGGACATAAAATTAAGTGGCATTTGGTCATTGAAAAGTCATGTCATCATTCTCAGTGTGAACCCTGGATAAGCATTTCATTTGGTAGTTGTATATTTTCATATTTATTTAACAATATGTATTGGACAATATGATTTCCTCTTAGAAAAGATTGCAGAAACCAAAAAAAAAGAATCTCTTGGCTTTTTATTTTACTGAATTTTATGCACAGTTTTCAGTTTGCTTTTGATGTTACATTTTGTGTGCATGAATATTCATGCGTATATTTAATGCACTATATCGAGAGTTTTCTTCACACTAATTAAATTTTTGTATTGCACTAATGAATTTACAATTTTATTGAACCAATGCTCGGTGAAAATGAATGACTTTTTTGTGATTTTTTTCCTTGAAGTAAGAATTTGTGGTTGTAGTTTTATTATATATATGCTATTTTCTCATTCTATTAACTAGGTCAGTACACAACTGGTCGGGGCAGTTCAGGAGTGGGCCTGACTGCTGCAGTCATTAAGGATCCTCTTACAGGTGATATGGTATTAGGTAAGTTTGCTGTCATTATACACTAGCAAGTGACCTGATTTTGGAGACACAGGACTCTTGGCTACATCTGCACATCTTTAGTTGACTCCCTTTGGAGGGATGTCAGAATGAGCATCTTGCATGAGAAGTAGGGGAGTTGCACACTTTGTATGCAGATACTGTCATAATGATACCTCAGAAGCCTAATCCTACATTTTAAAGAGTAATGGGTGTACATTTAAATTGCTATGGAAATGCGGAAAAATGCTTTCTAGTTTGATTGTATGTGTTCTGTAAGAAGAAATTATTAGATGTTAATAACTGACTGAAACTGAAAGAGTTAAACTTGTTCACCATTGTTTTTCTAGAGGGCGGAGCCCTTGTTCTTGCTGACAAGGGAGTGTGTTGTATTGACGAGTTTGACAAGATGATGGATAGTGACAGAACAGCTATTCATGAAGTTATGGAGCAACAGACAGTTTCTATTGCTAAGGTAATTTGAGTAGTTCTGAAAAAATGAATGCTGTTGTTGTCATCACACCTTGTGTGAACAAATTGTGAATCCTAGAGATGTTTTATTTAGATACAAGTATTTGTGTCAATATTCAGATACAAAAGGGGGAAGCTGGCCCTTCACCCTCTTCAGGGATTACAGAAAAATACTATTGGAATAGTAAACTTTTCCCATTTGAAGGAACTAGGAATAGTTAAAGAAAAATTAGAAAGCTGAATGCCAATGAAATGAAAAATTTTTTTGAGCCCATGTTAATTTGTCATGTTTAAGCTCAAAATTGTTCGGTTTGAGTTGTGTTCGACCTTTGTCTTACCTTTTTTTTCCGCCATTGAAAATTGTATTAATTATTTTGGCGGTTCAAAAGTGATTCCTTTCTTTGCGCGGCTATGAAGTAGAAAACTGAGAAAACTGAAAGCAGCGGCAGACCAGATAAAGAAAAAAGGTGGAAGTTATTGCATAGCTCGTGGGGCACCTAACAATGTTAGTTGCAAAAACAATACATACACACTGGGTGTATCAATGCACTCTCTCCCAAAAAATACAGTTTACTACATCATCTTGTCCCTGGTCTTCCTACTTTATGGGAACCACTTTTGTGCCAGACTTGTCTCTTTTTCGGTCACAGAAAATTGCATTTCAAGTTATTTTTGCAGTTCATTCTCTCTAAGGCCTAGTTCAAATGTCGAGTTTCACATGTGCCTAATCTAATACCTATTTGAGTCAACCTAAATAGTTTAGAGCGGCAGTTGATTCAGACGTTGAATACTTGGTATCGAATTTAAACCCAAACTCTTTATGAAATGGGCATTTTAGATGTATCCACACACTTCAAGCAAACCAAAAAAATCCAATACAATTATTCAAACTTCACTGCCAATCACAAACTCGAATAAAAGCAAATTTGTAACCTCAAAAGATGCCTCTAGGGACCAGTCATTTTTTATGGGGGGGTGGTGGGCATCTGAAAAATTTTGAGATTTAAAGGAGTGGGGGTCATCTGACAAGTTTCATGCTAAAAGGGGGAAGGGCATCTGAAAAACGTTGTTCTTTGTATCCAGTGATAAGAGATACTGATTGGTGTTTGTGGCAATACAAATTTTAAAAAAAATTGTCGTTTTGTGTATAAATTTTATGTAAAAAATCTAATGGTTTAGAACAAATAGTTCATTTTCCCTGGTCTATTGCAGGTTATGTTTCACATTTGCTACTGAGGGTGGTATTTGGAGTTTTGGGTGGTTTGGGGGGGGGGGGGAGGTCATGCAAAAATATATAGTGATTTGAGGGAGGGAGCCACTTGAAAATTTAAGGGAAAGTAGGAGGGGCATGCAATATTTTTCAAAGATTAGTTAAAAACCACTGCCCCCCTACCCATAAAAAATGAATGCTCCCTTAAAACGAGAATACACAGCTAGAAATCCAAATCGATAAAACCCTTGTAGAAGTTAAATTTGATAGAAGAAGTGCAGAATTAAAATTAAGAAATCCAAACACAGAGAGAGAAATTACTTTCGTAACACAATGTATAAACCTGGCAATACCAAATATAACAGAATACTGTCTGAAAAGTTAAGTTAACCAAACATAAAGATCTTTCCTTAAAAGCAAGTTATATTGTACAAATGAACACACTTTCTCAAGCTTTAAACACTACTTTATCATTAAGAAAAACAAAGTATTGAGCGAAAACTGCCAATTGAAAATATAAAGGTTGAAAGTGAAGCTGTGCGGGCCTGTCACACCACTACATTTTAAATGTCAGTTTGAAGCAATGAGGAACAACTCAGTATTTTGCCCCCCATTTCGTTTGAATTGACCAATCAGAGCACATGTTAGATCAGACTTAATCGTAAATGATTTATACATAATAATTTATGCACTAGATTTGGCACATGTAAAAATCGACATTTTAATTGGTGTCAAAATCTTGCCGTCGTATTCGACTGGCTTAGTCCAATAAAATGGCAAAATTGACCCAAATAAATAATCACCTAACTTAACTGATTCATGCGTCGAACTTTACATGCACTTAATACCTACATTAGATTAGGCACATGTGAAATTTGACATTTGAACTAGACCTAATCCCTTTTTAAGTCGTGATTATGAAAAAACAATTTCGTTTCATAGGCACTTTAACGTCTGTAAGATATTGTCAGATTAAGCAACTTTTAAAAGTCTTCATGTTCTAAAAGGCAACCAAAAATATGGTTTGCACTACTCATGGAATTTCTGGAAAAGTACTGGAATTTTGAAACTCCCTTCCGGGCCCTGGAAACACCTTGAAAAACAGTTAATTTCCCTGTACTCCTGGGCCCAGTTGCACAAAGCCTGGATAAGCTATCTGCCGGATAAGTGCTTTCTGTTTTATGCAGTAAAATAATAATGAAAGTTATTTGACTCTATTTAAACCATTACTTTTGGAGTCTTCCACTTGCTTAACAACCAGAGGTAGAGAAATCAACAAAGAGTCGAACAATTTTTTATTTGTTAGTGACGACCATTAGCTTTTTTCCAGCAGATAGCATGCTCACAATTGTACAGTTTTTACTAATTACACTAAATTTCAGGAAGTTTTTTTTTTCCTTTGAGTTTGGGTCAGTATTTGTCATCTTGCTCTTAAAGGCTGAAAAACCTGGTGATAGTTTTAGTGGCGTGGTTGCTAAAGTTAAAACTGACATTGTTTTGTTTTTTGCCGAGAGAGTGTTAGAGGTTGGGGCCTAGAAAAATTATTTTGCTACCCTGGAAAACTCCTGAGATTTTGTTTTCATCAACCAGTACAAACCATGCAATAAATTTTGGTTTGATTTTGGCTTAAGGTGTTGCTTGGCTGCATGCCTTTGCTTTCTTAAAGCAGTAAAAAGATTGTGTAATATTTGTTTGGTTTTTCAGGCTGGTATAATGACAACACTAAATGCTCGTGTATCAATACTGGCAGCAGCCAACCCTGCATATGGCCGATACAACCCGAAGAAATCAGCTGAACAGAATATTCAGTTGCCTGCAGCTCTTTTATCCAGATTCGATTTGCTGTGGTTAATTCAAGATAAACCAGATAGAGATAATGACTTGAAGTAAGCTGTGCAACATACTGGTTTAGTTTTCTCTTTTAATAGCTGTTGGGTAGTTCTGATTCCAAGGTTTTGTACCAAAAGTTTTTTTTTCTTAAAGTTAATAGCCTATGTTACTTCAAAATATTTTAATATTTCTTGTTGATTGCAAAAAAGTCATAAAAAAATTCTTATATGTGTAATGCATAACTTTTGATTTTCAGTGTTGATGGATATAATTTTGTTTCAGTTTTTATTTCCTTGAGTCCTTATAAATGCGTAAGATGGTTTTTGATATTTGGAATATTTATTATGCAACATTGAAAATGCTTTTTCAAATGTATGATAGTTTTTCCTTTTCACCTTTTTTTCATTAGCAGCAAGCCCATTCGCTAATTAATCATATACTGATTAGATCTTTGACTATGTCTATAGTTGTACTTGTAATACTACAAACTGATACAGTTTGAATTTGTTTGACTTAAAAGACTGGCACAGCACATCACATATGTCCATCAGCATTCTTGTCATCCACCCTCGCAATATCAGCCATTAGACATGAATTTAATGAGGTAAGGTTTTAGAGAAGTAATATGACAACTTTTATGGGGGGATGACAGCCCTAAAAAAGGCTCTTTCGGCAGTGTCATTTTCATTTGGTGAACATCCCAATCTTTTCATAGTGATCCCAAAATTTTTTCCACTACTCAGCTCCAAAACTTAAGGTATGATTCCCAGAATTTCACCCTACCTAATCATGCTGGCTTCCATACTTTTAAGATGATCTTCAGCAGAATTGTCTTGATCTCCCAATTTTATTACCTTTTTTTCTTATAATTCCCGAGATTTTTGTGTAAAACTCCTAAAACAGCCTTTTTTTAGGGCTGTCACCCTGTAACTTTTCACTGTTCCTATCCGGTTATCTCTATAGTTTTGTATACTCTGTGCATGTTTTCTGAACCTTTTGTTGTTGATTTAGACTTAGATATTGCAGAAAAAGACAGTATTTGGGTTTACTTTAGTATATTCGTGTATATTTACGTAACCATTATCTATATTTAGCGCTTCACCTACTAGGGGACACTGAATTACAATGTATAAAAACATTTTTGTACCTCTTACAAATTGGATAGATCATGAAAGTTTAATAATAAAAAATTGTTAAGATTGGTAAAGCAGAGTAACAATAGTTTAATATACTATAAAGTTAAAAACGTGTCTCCGTCTGGCATCAACTCTGCTGCGGCTCATTTTGAAGTGTTCCCAACTGGAATTTTATGGTATCTACAATTAAGAACAGGGGTTGCTAATGCAAGAAATCCCTTTTCGCTGTTTCCTTCTTCAGACGGTATATTGCAGCATGTAAAGAGAAACAACCCCAAGTTCCTGCAGGTTTGACTGATTACATTGTCAGTGCATATGTTGAAATGAGAAAAGAGGCAAGAGGCAACAGGGACATGACATTTACATCACCAAGGACTCTGTTGGCCGTTTTACGACTGTCGACTGCTCTGGTAGGTAATATTGTGTTGGCTTGGCTCTAAAGCAACATCCATTGTGAACACAATTAAGGCAGTGGGCATTGGTCCAAGAAAGACTAAGAAATTTACAAATTTTTGGACATTGTTTCGTTTTTAAAATGCTGTTTGAGCTGATACAATCAACTTGAATTTGGTAATTTCAGTTTAAACGTTTTTAAAAGACATTTTTAAGTGTTAGTCCTCTATCAGAGTGAACTAAGTTTGGCAAATGCTTGAGATTTGCATGTTAAAAATTTTATATGATGGTCTTATGACTGTATTCTGAAGTGCCAAAGAATTCAATCTTGGGTATGTTTTTTCTCTGAAGGTTTTTTATTTTCTCTCCATCTTTAAGGCTCGTCTACGACTTGCAGACACAGTAGAAAAAGAAGACGTAAATGAAGCAATGAGACTTACTGAGATGTCCAAAGCTTCCCTATCTGAGGATGAGGGAGTGGCAAGGTATGGCTCGCTTTCCTAAGTCGAAGAGAGGAGTGGTACAATCATAGTAATAACTCTTTTCGTTTTGTTTCCCAGTCCTTGCTAATCATTAATCAAAACTGATTGTCTTAATTCATTGTTAGACCTGTAAACCCTGTTGATGCCGTATATGGGATTATCAGAGAACTTGCAGGAGATGTTAGTAACGTAAAGTAAGTGGCTTAATTTGCTGTTCTGGTCAGAATTCATTCACCTATGCAGGGTAATCTTAGAGGTTCCCACAACCAGTTAGGTTTTATTGCATGGATTGGAAGCTATTATTAAGACCATCTGTTAACGTTTAAGTGGAAGCTATTACCGGTTAAGTATAGATGATCATGTTAAAGTTTTAGCGGAAGCTATTACAGGTGAATCATAGATAGTCATTACCATCTATTGGTGTTTTAGTGGAAGTAATTACAGATAAACCACCTCTTAGTGGTAGCTTTTACAGGTCAATCATGGATGGTCATTTTACCATTTAATAATGTTTTAGTGGAAGCTGTTACAGGTAAATCATGGATGGTCATTGCCATCTTAAAGTGTTTTAGTGGAAGCTATCATATGGATGGTCATTATCACCTCTTAGTGGTAGCTTTTACAAGTCAATCATGGATGGTCATCTGTTAGTGTTTTTTGTGGTAGCTTTTACAGGTAAATCATGGATGGTCATTACCATCTGTTAGTGTTTAGTGGAAGTTATTACAGGTTAATCATGGATGGTCATTATCATCTGTTAGTGTTTAGTGGAAGTTATTACAGGTTAATCGTGGATGGTCATTATCATCTGTTAGTGTTTAGTGGAAGTTATTACAGGTTAATTATGGATGGTCATTACCATCTGTTAGTGTTTAGTGGAAGTTATTACAGGTTAATCATGGATGGTCATTATCATCTGTTAGTGTTT
>JAOBRD020701610.1:0-14537 GCA_027575215.2 Hydrozoanthus sils
ACGAGGTTTAACGTGGCCTAACAGGGTTTAACGTGGCCTAATGTAGTTGAACGTGGCCTAACGAGGTTTAACGTGGTTTAATGGGGTTTAACGTCGCCTAATGTGGTTCAACGTTGACTAACGGGGTTTAACGTAGCCTCATGGTGTTTAACGTTGCCTAACGTGGTTCAACGTGGACTAGTGGGGTTCAATGTGGCCTAAGGTACTGTACCAGTCTTAACCGCGCGAATTAAATAACTGGAGCTTTGAATAGTTAACCAGTTTCAGTCCCAATCACTCATTTGCCTTGACAATAAATTCTTCCAGCTAGAGCCCATACTTTCAATTCTTTTTATTCTTGGTATTTTACTTTGTTTGGTCGAATCTCATTTTCTCAGAACTAATTATTTTATGTGTCATGTGAGGAGATGTTAGTAATTAACTGACTAGAACTGATAAGGTTAAACAAATGTAAGCGGGAGGTTTCAAGTAGGAAAGACTGCTTCTCCGAATTTTTTTTTCTCTCAAACACTATGGGAACATATACCCCAGCTCCAGAATATCTGCACTAAACAAATTTTAATTTACATGGAAAAGGAAAAACTACGAGAGATGAATTTAATAGGACAAAGACATTCCAGCACTAGCTTCTAAATTAAAAAAACAATATGGCAGAATTGAGGGTCCTTACAAATACAGTGTGAGGCTCATATAATACACTGACCTAACAGATGTTAGTCGTTGACTTGATGCAAAAAAGTTGCTTAATTGGAGTTCACTAAATTATTTACATACAACGTACACCTGATTCGAAAGGCTACTTTTAAAGACAGAAGTTTTTTCCAGCTGGTACACTGGTTTCACATAGCCCTAACATTGCACTACAGAAGAGGTGGGCATAACTTATATAATGCCAAAAAAATTGGAAGAATTTTGTGAAGTGCATGCACTAGGGCTATTCAAGGAAATTTGTGACAGTATTCTAAATGAAAACAAATATTACCCTTCAGAGAAGCACAAGACATTAAAAAATTCGAGATTTGCTTCCATTCCCCACACCCTTAGTTTTTTTTTTGGTAAGGGACTGACCAGAAAGTACAGGGGAGGGGGGGAGCCCAGGGGGAGGGGGGAAGGGCTGGAAAAAACTTGAATTGGCAAGACTGATTTATGGATGACCCATCCTGAAACTTTTGCTATTAATATCAATGGCCCACCCTGCCTAAAAACCTAATGACCCAACCCATATAAAAACATCTCCCTTAAATGAATACAAGCAGTATAGGTTCCACTGACACAAGTGATTTCATGTACACTGCAATGAGGCACTTGTCTAATGTTCAATATTTTACAAAGATCAAAAATTAGAACACAAATTGTTAGTTATTGAAGCAAATAAATACAAGAAGAGTTTCCAAGACACTGCATGCATTGCATCTTCTTTGAATCAAGCTGCCCTATCTTCGCTTGGAAGGAATGATATCAAATGGCTAAAAGCGTTGAATGAAGAAAAGATAGATGTTGTGTTTCCATTACTAATTCTATTATTCTTGATTTCACTAACCACTGGTGATTTGTGAAACAAATAATGCATATATGATGCTGATGTTGATTAGTTGTACTTGTTGAATTCAGATATGACTGTAGTTCTGTTGACATTAGAGAGTTTATATGTTTTGTTTGATTTACATTATTTGAAAGCAAAGACAGTTGCATGACACACTGGTATAATATTGCATTATTTATCCATCTGCATTAAATGTCTCCAAACTGTTTTAAGCAACAGCAGACATTGATTTGGAATAACAAGCAGGAAGACGATTATGGGAAGCTGATAATAGAGTGTAGAAAAAGATTGTGTGAAAAAACAGCCATTAAAATTCAGTCCAGTCCATATATCATTATATGCAAACAAAAGATCTCTGACAGCCGTTGCAATCGCGGGAATTAAGATAAAACAAGTTTCCCTGCTCGAAAAGTGCCCGCGTGTTTGCCGCTCCATAGATGGCCTGAAATTACACACAAAACACACGAAGAACGAGGAATGAATGTTCAATATCAAAACAGCTTATTCAGAAGCCGTCAAAGTGCAAAAGCGGGTAAAGAACTTGAGCGTACTTTTGAAATGATTCAACTTTATACCAGAATCTTCTGCTGTCGGTGACGCTACCGTGACACTTTAGAAAAGTAAAGTTTTAAAAGCAGTCCAAATTAAAGAAAAGAAATAAAATAGATAAGTGATTGAAGCATGGTAAGTAAAGTTGAACGAGAAGTTACTCTTTCAAGTAAAAATCTCTTGCTATAAAACTCACTCGAACGACTCATCCACTCTTCCGGCGCTCTCTCTTCCGGCACAATGCTAAAAACATGCCTGATGACGTAATTTCGATCTGTGCCGGCCACCGCTGACCAACATCATGTATCCATGACGACAATCAAGAGAAACTCGCCAGAGCTTGCTAGAGCTGCGAAAGAGAACATTAAGTTGATTGGCAGCGGAATCATGCCCGAGAAAACGCGACCAAAGTATTTTACACCTAATGAAGTGAGCATTCATAACACTCTTAAGGATCTGTGGGTGTCTTTTCTTGGTAAAGTTTACGATTTAACCCCACTGTGCGAGGGAAACGCAGGTTAGTCTTGGCTTTGTGTAACGTGTACATGTACAAACTTCCATTCGTTTTCCTTTCAAATACAGAACGTTTGAATAGAGTTCTTGTATCTTTGCCATCGTGAGAGAAAGAGGAAGAATATCTGATTAATTTGAATAGTGTTACTTGGTTTTGTTTGTTTTTCGTAAAGCATATACTCGAGCTCTTTCTGGATATTGGATATTTACAGCCTACGGTTCACGTCATAGTTATTATAAGTTTTTGATGGACTTGTGAAGGGTACCTACCAAGTTACGGTTGTTTTAACCCAGCCATCGACATGTCTAGCAAGAATAACGTGGCCAACACAACTTCATTCGAGATTCCTTTTTAGCTTGTTACCCAAGTTTTATTCACAATTTTCTTGCTCGTTATGTTTGTCCACTGCGGGAGTTTTGAAACGAACTAGCCTCTGCCAAGAAGGGACGGTATAAAAGGTACAAGTCTGCGATCAGTTGAATAAATACGTTGTTACTTTGTTAATTAAACTGGTGAACTTTGAGACTCTTTCTTCTTTATGTTTTAACTAATGATTTCTATCACTTGAACAAGCCTGTGATGTATATCCTCGTTAAAGTAGCAAACAAATTTATGAGTTGGCAAATTTCCACGTTTTATACATATTTGGACAAAAGAGGGCGTGTTTGGAGGTCAGGCCCAAGAAAAGTCGTGTTTATATGTAGTCGGCAATTATTACCCACTAATTTTACCCCAAACCTTTACTATTTCGACTTTTTTGTTGCTTTATCAGTCTTCCATTCAACTTCATGACTAGTGTGTGGGGACCTATGCTATTAACTGCAAAAGGATTTTAAAAAATTTAAAAACACATGACTTCGAAATTCAATTTAGCTTGAGTTGATGACAGACACTAGCTTACAGATAAGCAGTGGAAGGTTCAAAGGTTCTTTTTCTTCCTGTTTACAACTTTTTACAACAGTCTTTAAAAACTTTGACATTTAGCCAAGTATTGCTGAGTGATATAACTGATTTTCAATACAATCAGTCTCAGTTATGCTGAGGTTCTGCTGAGATTCAAAGAGAACAAGTTTCAAAACTAAAAGTAAAATTATCAGCCTGGAGCCAGTCAATGACATTTAGAGAGGACAACTCCTTGATAAGGACAGAGAAGGTTTTTTTAAGCAATTTTTGATTAATAAAACCCCTCTGCTCATATAATTTGTCTTGGTTTGAATGATAAACCTTACTGAGTACCAATTCAAATTAGAATCAGTGTAAAGTAATAAATGATTTATTTTTGTAAAAAGATTAGCATCTTTCATGTAATTAATAGAAACCTTTAGATTAAACAGCAAGTATGAGTACCGTATGAGTTTTTCCCCTTTGTCATACTGTGCTTCCGGAGAAATTACACAATCATGTTGTGATGCCAAAATCTCGTAGTCCACATGCCAAGCTCTTATGCAAATCTTGTTGTCAACAAGATGACAAAGGCAAGATTTTCGAAACACAACAAAATGGCATGATTTCTTCGCATGTATACATATGATGAATAGGAAAACCTCATACTTGAACTCATTGTCGATCTAAACCCAAAGGTCTCTAGTAAGAAACTTAATTGGTATATGGATAGACCCTAGATTATTCTGCCAATACAAACACTGCTGTCATCTGAGGTAGCTTTCAAGTCACTTCAGGGTGTAGCGAAACTGAGAAACCTACTATTTGTAGCTACTGTTAAGTGTCAATGAGCAACAATAAAAACTCGCCATGATTAGCTCTGCTGTGATCAGTTCCCAAAAACTCAAGTATGTGTATGAGTTTTTCCCCTTTGTTATTACTGCGCCTGCGAAGAACTTACACAAATTGCTCAGCTCAAGATTTTATATTTTTTTATTCTGAATTAGTTTCAGTCAAAATTTAAGCTGTTGTCTCAATAAATATGGTAAGATAAACAACCCTTCAGTGACCTGGACTCAAGATTAAGCCACATCACTATCTCATATAAATACTTCAGTATCAGTTACACATGATTGTGTTGTGAACAAAACTCCAGTTTAGCAAAAAGCTCTGGTTTTGGTTATAATTACTATCTTTTTAAGTATCCTCTACTTTGGGGCTAGATGCTGTAACACTTGAGGCCCTTCTCCATATCATGTGGCCCATGGCACTGCTGGGGCTGAAGTCACACTGCTTGTCTAACAGTTCACTGACCAGCTTTATCTTGGTCTCCCTTTCCCTGCTCATCCTGGTTAAAGAGGGAGTACCCTCCCAGATTGCTAATTTTGTGACGCCCAAAAAACATGATGAGCCCTACCGTACCAATAGAAGGAGTACCCCCCTCCCCCCAGATTGCTGATTCTGTGATGCCAAAAAACATGATGAGCCCTACCATACCAATAGAGGAAGTACCACCCTCCCCCCAGATTTCTGATTTTGTTGCCTAAGAATTCGACAAGCACCCCTGTCATAACCAATAGAGAGAGTACCCCCTCCCCCTACTCCCAGTCAGGTTTACAGTTCACATTTTCAAACCAATTTAATTTTTTAGGTGATGTGCTTTTGAAGCCAATTATTGAATCAGCAGGAAAAGACATTTCAAACTGGTTTGATAAGAAAACCAAGGATGTAAGTTCTCAATTGTTCAGTATATTGGTATAAAGTGTCATGATTGTTTTGCTCTATTGTAAATAATTTACAGGATTCACACAGTCATGAAAAGTCAAATGGAATTTCGGAAAAACAGCAAAATTTTCTATCCAAACACTACATTGAGATATAAAAAGATGGAATGTTTTTTCAGGGTCTAAACTTTGAACAATTTGGAAAGATTATTAGGAACCATGCATGCAGTTACACATTTCTTACATTGAGAGCAACCACAAATTCTTAATTTTTTACGGTACAGACACAAGAGTGCCCCCGTTGATATATCCAATCAAATTAAATTGAAGGTAATTTTGCCCTCTATGTTATAAGTATTTGTTATCTAAGGAGAAGCTGAGTGTTGATAGTTCACTTGGGCTGAAAGGTTAAATCAGCAACCCCTCTCTTTGATTAAGATTATAGAATAAAAATAGTCCAGGGGCTAACTTGAAGTTAAGGGGGAGAAACAGGAATTAACCTTTTCTGTTTTTAAAACAAAAAACTTACCATACTTGTAGTTATATTCACTTTTAAGCCACACCATTTTTTTACATAATTTCTAAATCTTGAATGCAAAGCCAGCTTGAGTTGGGGGTTGCAGCTTAAGATCAAGTTTTTCAGGAAAAAAAAACAAGTGTTTTTCAAAAATAAACTTGACAAAAATACGTTCACTGCGTCTTTCTAAAATGGGAGTTCTGGCTTATTAGTGTGTGTGTGTGGCTTAAAAGTGAATAACCATATGGTAAGCACTTTTTCTCTTCCTCTCTCCCTAATCTCCCCCTCCTCAACTGACCTACCTAGATATATGGAGCAGTTTACTGACCTTGGCAATTCTTGGTAGATATACAATTTATAAAACATGAACAGTCAATGCCAGCTAGATCTTTCATATTGCATTGAACTAGACCAAAAATTTCTCCTACAAGAGACAGCAGTAAGTAATGTACAGTATATAGTTGCAGTACTATATAACTTAATTGTTATACTAAATTTTTAATCCATGTTGAGTTTACTTATTTGCCAATATTTAATGTTCAATGTTTCTCACAGGAGTTTAGAAAATACTTCTATAAAATGATTACTGGCATCAATGATTTAAAGTAGCTGCAATCAGAGCTGTACATAGCTATTTTTGGCTGGGGGGTCAGTGTTGTTCAACTTGAGCCCAAACGTTTTGGGAGAGAGAGAGGGAGGGGGGCTGGAGGTGGGATAAAAATACTGGTTTTTCCCCAAAGTTTTTATTTGCAAGCTATTAAATTTACTAATTGTCTTTGATAATTAGTATTTTAATGATGGGCTCTAACTGTTCACTCACTTCAGGCTATTTTAAGATTTGCAAATCTGTTGCTCATTAATCAATTTTTTTAATAAGCTTTTGCATTTTCAAGCACAATTTTATTCAGTGCGTACTTTTGCTCAGGGCGGCAGTTTCCCTCCTGCTCTTTACAGCCCTGGCAATGATAGTAGATCATAAATATATATGTTGTTTTCGGTTCTAGTTTTCACTAGTCCTAACATTGGTGTTGCAGATAAGAACACATATTGATCCTGTAACAAAATGCACCTTTCCCTACACCCCAAGGGGAAGGTTTATTCACATTCCTCCTCCTTGTCCTCGAACCGATTGGGCAAATGACTTTGGCCGTCCCTGGTGGAAAGACGAGTCTTATTGCATTGGGGTCTTATCAGCAAAGACAAGGAAGATTAGAGTGATCAACACACTCGCTTCACAAGAACAAACAATTGAGGTATTTAAGAGGGATGAACTTTCAACCAAGGTTAATAATACACATGAAAGAAGTTCTTGATTCTGATAGGTTGAAAGCAGTGCAATTTTTTCTTAACAAAATGCAAAAAAGTCAAACAAAGTGCAAGAATACTTAAAGAGCATATGACACAAGATCAGTATTTCAATTTTCAAGAAGTATACTATAAAAAACGTTGGTTTGCCAAGTTTGAGAAACATACGATGAAAGTATGCCAAGATATGGCATATCAAATTTTGAATTTTTCCTGCTATAAAGAGTGTCCCCTCCAAAAGACCAACAATTTGACTTACTGTAAAAGGTCACATGCATCTCACTTCAGTCCATCTAAAATCGACTTTAAACATCTGTAACTAATAGAGTTTCTATTGAAAACTCTTGCAGTTACAGATGTTTTAAAATCGACTTATATCTTTACCATGTGGCACCAAAAGTAAAAGTATATGTAAGAGTGGGTGAAGTGTCTATAGTATTCTACAAGTTGAGATTCAGAGAGCTTTTGTTTAAAACATTTTTTGAAATGGCTGTTTTATGCAGTTCTGTGATAGAATTCCGTTCATAGTTGTATGAAGCATAGATATTATTAATAAATGGCGATGATTTTACATTCCAATTAGCACTACTAGCCTCATTCTTGAGTTAGATTTTCAAAAGAGTATTTGACCCAAAGCTAATCTAGTAGAGCTTTTTTGAATACAGACAAAAGAATTTTAAAATAACCATCGTTTATGAATTATGTTTATACATGGCCAGCAGAACAAAGTTTCAAGTTTAGTAGGGAAAAAACTTAATTTGTTTACAAAGTTACAAGTACTATAAAAGTGAACGTTTTTTGAATAATTAAAGTCTTAGAGAGAAAAGAAACCAGACAGGGAATAACAGTTATTCATGATTACTAAATTTTCAACCTCGAATATTCTGTTTCTAGCATTCTGATTGGTTCCCTCGATCTTAGTTATTGGCTCTTTATTATACCAAATTGATCGACCATAATAACATATAGAAACTGATATAGTTCTGATTAAATTTAAGCCGTCATTTTTGAAGCATCAATAATAAGTTTGGAAAACTCAAGAAATTTAATAAAACAATTATTCCTTTCATGCTTGTTGGATACGAGATGATTTAACTCGACACTACATGCTTCATTGACTATTTACCTTCTCATATCCAGCGCATACTCGAACAATTGTTAATTTAAATTAAATCATAGAAGCTCAACGGATGACCTTGTAGGTATGAAGGTAGCAATTTATAGTAGCATGGTCAGTGTGGCCACATGAAGGGAAGAATGTTTAGGGCATGTTCAAACTTATTTCCTTTTTTACTGCAGGTTTGCTCAGAAGAGATCCTCAGTGAAATTCAAGATAGGTATCTAACTTACAACGCACATGCGCCCAGTTACACTTGGAAGTACCAAGGCCACAACCTGGATATGAGCAAGACACTGGAGGAGAATGGAGTGACAGATGAAAGTGAAGAGTTCTATAAACTGAGTATGAATGAAGACCATTTCCTACCTGCTCTTCATTTGTATTTTAATGACGACCTCACAGAGGCCTGACCAGCTGATTAAGCAAGTTTAACTGAGAATGTAAATAAATCTGTGAAAATTGTAGTTAAAATATTAAACTGTATAGTACCAATGTCGAACGTGTTTAGTATTAATATGAGCTCAATATCCCGGTTTGAAAGTTCTGTGGTTGCGAAAGTTTTATCCCCGTGTCTATGTACTTTTTATGAACACGAGGGTGGTGTTTGGATAATTGATCAAAAAATTCGAAAGTCACGAGTGGCAGAGTCTTCCGCGGCCAGTAACATTCCTCGAGTGTTTAAAAAAGATACATAGTCATAGACGCGGGAAATGTGTTTTATTGCCCTTTTAAAATAATCAAGTATGCAAAATCAAAGAGACGCGTAGCTTTATTCTAAAATCTAAATTCTTCTTTACATGGCGTATCTATGTACTCTCTTACAGACATGTTTTTCACGCTCTCGACCAATCAGCGCTCAAGATTCGCTGGCGTTATTATATATTACCAAAGAGGTTTTAATAGGGTTAGGAACCTGTTGGTCTTGTAAATAGTAGCTAGATGTTAATACATGAAGTTGGTGCCTTCTGACCCATCGTGATTTACCCAATAAATTGGTTGCGTAGGGTTTTAAGAAGATTATTGTTAATAAACAGACATGTTTACCTCGATGAAAAGAAGTGAAGAGTGTTGATAATGCCCTCGGCTGAAAGATTATCCTCAAGGCTTATAATTTATAAAACCCTTTCTTGCTTGCAATTGCTAATTAGTTTATCAGAAAATAATGCTGCTCTTGGCTGACAAGTTCTCTTCAACCCTTTCTTGCTTGCAAAATAGAATTTTGGAAGATAATGCCCTTGGCTGATAGATTGCCTTAAGGTTTCACAGTTGACTACCAATCTTGCTTCTCGGGTAGCTGTTCATACCTCTAACATACCAGCTACTCGAAGGTGTTTATTTATTAATTTTATTTTCCGAGAAGAGCGAAATGAGCCCACTAGTGAGAAATAGGCGGAAAAAAATTACCCTTGCGGGATCGAAAGGACCCCCGTCACTTCATCTACTGTTGACAGGAGTATAAACCTGCACCCCGTGAACCAAGTTTGGGTGCATCCCAACGATATTCTTTAGGGCCCAGTTGTTCAAAGGCCGATTGGAACTAACCCAGGGCCAAATCTTAAGAAATCCTATCGGTTGTCATGGTAATTAGCCCTGGAATATGGCTAATCGTCTTTGGAACAACTGGGCCCAGGGGTATTCATCTGGACTCCTTGGACAAAGCTGAAGTGCACCCCAACAACATTCTTGGGGGTACACACCTGGACTCCGTGGAATAACCCCTACAATAATGAGAGGGGTATAAACCTGCACTCCGTGGAACAAGCTGGGTGCACCCCGACAGTATTGATAGGGGTATAAACCTGCACTCCGTGGACCAAACTGGATGCGCCCCGAAAATATTGATAGGGGTATAAATTTGGATTCCGTAGACCAAGCTGGGTGCACCCTGACAATATTAATAGGGGTATAAACCTGGACTCCGTGGATCAAGCTTGGATGCATCCCGACAATATTGATAGAGGTTTAAAACTGTACTCCGTGGACCAAGCTGGGTGCACCCCGACGATATTAATAGGGGTATAAACCTGGAATCCGTGGACCAAGCTTGGATGCATCCCGACAATATTGATAAAGGTTTAAAACTGTTCTCCGTGGACCAAGCTGGGTGCACCCCGACAATATTAATAGGGGTATAAATCTGGACTCTGTGGACCAAGTTTGGGTGCATTCCTACGATATTTTTCAGGGCCAAGTTGTTCAAAGACCGATTGGCACTAAACCAGGGCCAACTCTTAAAAAAACCTATCCGCTGTCATGGTAATTAGCCCTGGAATAGGGCTAATCGTCTTTGGAACAACTGGGCCCAGGGTGTTCATCTGGACTCCTTGGACAAAGCTGGGCCCAGTTGTTCGAAAGACAATTAGCCCTAATCCAGGGTTAATTACCATGTCAAGAGTTAATCCTGGCTTGAAGTTAATCCGCTTTCGAACAACCGGCCCCTGGAGTGCACTCTAAGAACAACATTCTTAGGGGTACACAGCTGGAGTCCGTGGAACAAGATGGAGTGCACCCCAATACTATTCTATACACCTGGACCCCGTGGACCTGGCGGGGATGCACCAAAACATTATTCTTAGGGATACGCGCCTGGACTCCGTGGAACAAGATGGAATGCACCATGGCAATATTCTTAGGGGTACACACCTGCACTCCATTGAACAAGATGGAGGCACCCATTACTATTCTTAGGGATATACACCTCGACTCCATGGAACAAGCTGGGTGTACCCCGACAATATGGATAGGGGTATAAATCTTGACTCCGTGGAACAAGCTGGGATGCACCCCAACAATATTCTTCAGGGGTATTCATCTGGACTCCTTGAATAAAGCTGGACTGCATCCGACCAAATTTACCGGGGCATGCAAATAAGGGCTTAAGCTTGAAGATCTTCGTGGAGAACGATTCTTGGCTTGAGAAGGAAATTCCGTTTCTCACTCGGACGCGTAAGTACAGAGCTACTTGGATCTCGATGGAGAGCAAGTTCAGTGGGAGTGCAGAAATAATCTAAGAGCTTGTTCTGATGCCCGTTTCTCATCTTTTTCGTATCAATATCACTGATTGTGCAGGGATTATCTAAGAGCTTGTTCTGATCTTTTTCGTATCATTTGTTTAGGGTGGAACACTCAGAAGCCTAGTAGCTCAGTCACATAATTTATAGCAAAGGCGAGACTTCTTTATTTGCCACGTATCGTGAGGGGGACCACAAATCCCAGACGGCTTGGACTTCTGGAGGTCTGGTTTCCTCTGCTGGTTCGACGCTTCCTTTATAATTCGCTGATTTGTTATCGTTCTGTCTCTTCGGTTCTGGGATTGGAATTTCATCAATATAATCGATGTTAAGGCCGGAAAAATATCTTGATTCGAGTTTCTTACGCATTATCACTAAATTTTCCGCTATGCCTACCAACCTTTTTGGTGAAAAGAATGTATCGATCTTTTGCAATCGGGATATTGTTATGAAAACAACCAGCTCGGTCGTCTACTAATTTTGCAGGCATTTCTGCAAACAAGTAGATCTTGTTACACAGGAATCCCAACTCTGCTCTTGTTTCCAAAAATGCGGGTGAAACGCAAATAGATACCACAGTGACGATCACTGTACTTATTGTAAGCACAGAACAAAACAAAAAATTTCAGGAATCGAAAGCCCATTACACTCTTGCTGGGATAAAATCACTACGAACAATAGGGGGTGGGGGAGGGGGTCTTTGGCGCGAGAGGGGGGGGGGTTCCAGAACCCATGGAACCCTGCCCTGGCTACGCCCTGCAAACAAGAAAACTGAAAACCAACGAATCAAAACAATGTGGTGGAACAAAGTGTTTATTATTTTCTACGGTAGTTTGTTCTCACTACCGCTTAAGGTTGCTCTTGCTACATTGTAATGTTTGCAACTACTTCTCCCAAGGAACTGTGATAAACCAAACACCTCAACCCATAATTAACTCCATTCACTTTCCAATTCTCAGATAAATCTTGCTCAGTTAATTACTACTTAAAATCTAACGTTCATCGATGGGTAAGTTATCTTTTAGGAGCGGGTAAACGGTACAAGAGTTTGTTATATGATGAAAGCTAAAAGCAATTTTTTTCGGGCAAGATGAAGCAAAGAATTAAAAAGCACCTCTTCAAATTCACTTTCGGTTATTTCTTTCTGATTGTGTTCTTGAGGCCTGTTGATAAAAGACTGTATTTCAAATTTAACGGTATGGACTGGATTTTAAATTATTACTAAAAGTTGGTTACTTCTTAGGTAGATGATACGAAGGTGTCCTAGAATTACTTCTAAGTCACTTCTAAACTAAAAGTTATTCCTCACCGTGAAGATGTCCCACAGCTAGAGGATATTCAGAGTATTAAGTCACGTCTAAACTAAAAGTTAACTCCCCGCGTTAAGATGTTCCACAGCTGGTAGATATTCAAGGTATTAAGTTATTTCCCGGCAAGAAGATATTCCACAGCGTGAAGGTGTTCCACAGTTAGAGGATATTTAGGGTACTAGGTTATTTCGAACCAAGAAGACATTCCACAGCGTGAAGGTGTTATGGGTTTTAAGTCACCTCTAAGCAAGAAGCTATTCCACAGCGTGAAGATGTTCCACAGCTAGTGGATATTCAGGGTATTAAGTTATTTCCCGGCAAGAAGATATTCCACAGCATGAAGGTGTTCCACAGTTAGAGGATATTTAGGGTATTAAGTTATTTCCCGGCAAGAAGATATTCCACAGCGTGAAGGTGTTCCACAGTTAGAGGATATTAAGGGTATTAGGTTATTTCAAACCAAGAAGACATTCAACAGCGTGAAGGTGTTCTGGGTTTTAAGTCACTTCTAAGTAAGAAGTTATTCCACAGCGCGAAGGTGTTTCAAAGCTAAAGGTTGTTCAGAGTAATAAGCTATTTCTAAGCAGGAAGATACTCCATAGCGTGAAGATGTCCCACCGCTAGAGGATATTCAGAGTATGAAGTCACTTCTAAGCTAAAATATTATTTTCACAGCATGAAGATGTTCAGCAGCAAGAAGATAATCAGAGTACTAAGTCACGTGTTAGCTAAAAGACATCAGTGTAAAGATCTTTCTTCTGTAAAATGTAATCTGTTATAAGGATAAAAGAAATTGGCGCTTAGATGAGAAAGTTTATTCAGCTACGCTGGGGTCCAAAAGTTACAAGTTGAATGTACTACATATGTTATTCGCGCCAAAATAATAGTATAAGTTATGTTATAATACCTAATCGGCGCAAGCAACATCCAGAAGCTCGTCCATGTTTGCAATGAGACGATCAAAGTTGTCAATATGAATCACGTTTTTAGAAATCCCTCTTGCAATCTGCGTCAGTTCCGCGTTGTCAATTTCCTTCCCGACTCCAACAGCCATGACACGAATGTTTCGAGTCTAGTGGACCGAAAGCAAGAAAATTTAAGTAACTCTTTGGTCTTGCATCTGCTTATAATTTGTTTCGATATCAATGATGCTTTTTACTCTTCCTACCTTTTTGCGAAAATTAAATTAAGGGCAACCTGCATTCCGAATTTCTTTTTCATAAGTTTAAGAACATCTGCTTAGGATCCCAGAAAAAGTAATTTTAGGGCGTCTCCTCTCAGTCTGTACCCTAAAAGATAGCTCATAAAAAACGTGCAAGAGTGACACTTAGGGAACCACCATATTTGCGCTCGCGATCTAACCCGTGACATCACAACATCAAACTGCAGTTTGTTTTCGAAGAAATGTAAGTTTCTTGTTAAATTGCTTAAAAATGAAAGCGTTTTTCTTATTTTACTGGATAACTTTACATGAAGTGCAAGCAATAATACAGTTTGACGTTAGAAGACACTACTACATTGCGGCTTCCATGGGATTGACTAGTGCTTTTTTAATTTTTTTTTTGCAGAATATTGTTAAACAAGTTGTTTTAGAAAATATAATTTTGGAATCCCAAATTGATGTTTTTAGACACATCAAATATAGGTTTGGAATGCAGATTCCCTTTTAAACATACTTATGATTTTATAACGAGCAAAGAAAGATTACTTCGAGCTAATTGAATATTATTGTTAGCATTCTTTCTTAATCGTGATATAACACAGGATCATCAATATAGATTGGCTTCTCGTTATAATGTTTACTAAAATTTTGTTTCTTTTTTCAAAGTTTTGGAATTGCCCTCGTCGCGTTCCCCAAAGTTCTTCTGGAGTTTGCTAAAAAGAGCTTTTATTATCAAGGAGCGAAGACCTTCAACAATCTGCCTGCTTAACTAAGATCGTCAGATTCAAGATTGTATTTTAAGAACAAAATTAGATAACATTTTAATTCTATGTAATACACGTTTGTATGAATCCATTTTGGAGTCAATTTAGAATCATCTGAAAATTTTATATTTTTATT
>JAOBRD020701719.1:0-14536 GCA_027575215.2 Hydrozoanthus sils
TTCATGGGTTTTTCATGGTGTAAAACCCATGAAAAAGTCGTGAAAATAAGCCATGAAAATACCATTAAAATACCATGAAAAACCCATGGAAAACCCATGAATATTTTCCTGGGATTTTCATGGCTTTCAGATCCATAGTGCTGGGTTCCTCCTATTATGTCACAACTTTGGTATTAAATTTGTATTTGAAAGATCTTAATAACTATCTGAGCAACCAAAAGAGTTGTTTTAATAAAATAAATTACATTTTTTTCTTCTTTTTCAAAAACCATTCTAACAAACCAAGTTCCATTATTCTGATATACACACTTTAACCATTTAAGCACCTAGGACGACTGTTAATCTGTGTAAAAAAAGTGTAATAGTATGTTTTAAATTTCAGAGCCGTCAGAAGGTTGCAACATGGGAGTTTCAGTAGAACTGTTACTAATTATTTTTATAATGCATTATTATCAACATTTGTATAACAATTCGAATCTCAATGAAACATCAAAAAGAGAAGACCAAAAAATATCTTTATTATGAGAAAAAATTTGAGCATTGACAAAACAACTTTAATAGGTGGTCATAAAATGGCTGATGTTGAAAAGCTGTTCTGTTACCTCTCTGCATCTGGGTCACCTGGTTCTTCTGAGTTTGCTTCTTTTCTTTCTTCCTCAGTTTCATGGATTGTTTCAAAATCATTGTTGGCAACATTCATACCACTAGACCATGATTTAGACTTATGAAGCCTATCAGCAGGAGGACTATCAGTGCCTTCTGTGCCATACTGTCGCAGCTTCTCTGCAATAACCGTCTGACTCTGCAAGCGATAAGGTTTAATTTTGAAGGAGTGGTGCTTTTAGCTTAAAATTCAAATACTATTGATTTATCAATAAGCAAAAGTTCTCAGTGAGCTAAAATGGTCTATGTAACAATTTGGTTTGAAAAATCCTTAGAAATTATTCACAAAGTCTTGCTAAAAATCACCAAAGAAAATAATTTTTTTTTTACCATTTTAGCCTTAAATCTGTCAAATGATTTGTTTCTAAATTTTCCTAACTAAAATATTAACCTAATAGTAACCTCAAGTTGTTCCAGGAACTTGGACATGGACTAGTCACTATATCGCCAGTATCTCTCTCATCTCAAATTAAACCAGTCTGAACCACAAGATCCACTCTCAACCCAAGTGTTATGAGCTTCCACCCTGGCAAATGCAGGCCAACTACTCCCTTCCAGAATTCATGCACATGGAACATTCTGCCAGAAAAGGTCAGACTTGAGAGTGTAACTCTCAATCAGTTTATAACCTTGTTATTTGAGTACAATGAAAGAGCACTGGTACGTTGATGTTGCCCTAATGACCCTAGGTCATTTAAGACAATATGTACAAAATGCAATACTGCGCGCCTCCTAGACACAACCATCTCGTGTTGTTTTTAGAATTTTGCTTTTTTGTTCTATCTTAAGTAATATTTTTTTAAACGTTTCCTGTCTTTATTAATATGGGCCCATGGTAATTGGCTACCAGCTGTTGCGGTGTCATTGTCCAAACCTCCTGTAAATTTATAGTGTTCCTTTACTTTGTCTCTTACTAATATGGATGAACATCATTTACGAGGTGAAGAACAATAAATAAATAATATATAAAATAAACAAATATTGCTAGTTTGTGAGAATTTTGCTTTTCGTCTCCAGCTTTTGATATGTTTTCAACCTATTCCCATTTTCTCATTACCAAATGACTTAAATTGTATTCATGAGTTATGTAATTGAGGAGAAGTTAGATGTTCAAAAAGTGGTAAGGCCCAGCTGAAAGGATTAAAATTTGTTATCAAAATAATTCATGTCACTAAGGTTGAATTACACATGAAATCCTTCAAATTGTCATCAACCAAAACTTACTGTAACAGCTGTCTTGATCATGGTTTCGGTAGCAACAGCTAGGCTGTTCCGACTAACACGGAGAAAAGTGTCATAGCCGCTCTCTTTAGCCTGTTCAATGTAGCTGTCAATGTCCTGTGTTTTTCACATTCAATAACAAACATTAATTTTATATTAATAGATAAAGTCCACAGTGACACAAATGAACAACTAAAATATTGCTCTGGGGAAAAGAGCAACAGTAAGGTGTGAATCAAACTTTCTATCAATAACTTTTTCAAGAGTATCTGCACTTTTTGGCAATCAATCGTGTCTAGTCTTCCTAAAGGCTGAAATATTTTCATTTATCAACTTCCTTTGACTTGTTAATGGGGCAAACGATACATTTCCATAAGTCTTATTTAAAATGTTACAAGTTTAGTCAATACTACAAAATCTATTTCAAGTGACCTTTTCGTGTTTGACCAGCCAAGGATGAACAAACTTTCTGTACAAGAAGCTGGAACCCTGAATGTAAAAATGGAAAGGAAAATTTTAAACCAATGCAGATGAAGTGATTTTTATTCAATACCCCAAGCTTGCAGATCTATGTTTACGCCATCATCCTGAACTTTGAATGACAATGGTGCTTTGACACAGACAAAACTAAATTGTTTACAGTACAGGTATTTTGAACCCTGTCACAAAGAATCTAAAAATGTTTGATGCAATTTTGAATACATCCAATAATAGAAATGATGATGGTATGACCTTCTGAGATAACAATGACTGAAGAGGATGACAGCAACTGATGAAGATGAACAAAGTAACTACAATGACAACTGGTTTATAAGGGTTTATAAGAGTGAAAATTAACTGAGGTGATTAAGATGCTGCTTGACTTTTAGTTTAAAACTAGCAAGATACTGATTACGGCATAAGTTACGAGGTAGAGCGTTCCAGGATTTTGCGGCATTGTATTTAAAAGATGTTTGAAATTTTGTTGTCTTGGCAAGAGGCAGGCGGATAAGTTCTTTATTTCTAGTGTTGTAGTTATGCGTTTATACAGACTATGCTAATGACATCAGTGATTATGATGAGGAAGAAAGTGACTGATGATGATAACAGTGACTGATGATGATGACAATAGTGACTAATGATGGTGACAGCAGTGACTATGATAATGGTTCAGTGACTATGATGACAATAGTGACTATAATCAATGGTGGAGTTAATAATGACTGATGATGACAAAATTGACTAGGATGACATCAGTGACTATGGTGATGACAACTGGTACTAGGATGATGACAATGGCGACTATTATGATGACAACAGTGACTGATGATGACAAAAGTGACTATAATGATGACAAATTAAAGTGATTATGATGGTAACAGTGACTATGATGGTGGCAACAATGACTGATGATGACAAAAGTGACTGATGTTGGAGTGATATTTACAGTGATTGAGACAATGATTAAAAAAATGATAATGATGGCTTTCATGAAAACAAAAAATGTTAAGATGATAATAGTGAGTATTATGATGACAAAAATCCAAAATTATTTTAATGATAGTATTGACAGTATGGTGATGTTAATAGTGACAATGCAGTTGGTCTGAAAAGTGATTGCTGATGGATATTGAAATATTAATACTAATGAAAAAGAAGGTGATGAATAAAGGACACTTTCCCTATGGTTGTATTTATTTAGCAACAAATATCACATAATGTATTAATAAAGCCATGTCTCAAACACTGTTAGTCAACAATCTTCCTACCTTTGTGGATGGTGAAAGAAGCCAGATAAGAAAAATGATCTTGAGCTCATAATAAAATGGAAACCTAAGATTAAGAACAAGTAACTAACTAAATAAATTTAAATATATAACAAATTTAAATAACTACAAGCCAGGCACTTCTTTTCTTTTTAAGGCCCTTGTTGGGGCTTCTTTTTTAAACTATTTTTGCAAAGAATTCAGGGGAACTTACTTTCAATCAATGTAAACACTAGCTGGATTATTGAGAAAACAAAGTAGAGACAATTATAAGGGATGCCATCAGAGTGCTCAACATTTGCAAGGCATTGAAAACACATCAAACACAAAAATTTCCAGATGACCTACACAGTTATCCAAGACTGCTACTGTAGCAAATTGTCCCTGGGGGTAGCCAGGCACAACCAAGTTTGAGTACTGGTAACCAGGTCCCAGCAGTACGATGTATTATTCACTGAACATCTCAACATAAATATTTAAGGTATATATATACATCTAAGATAAGAATGTATATATGCAACAATATTGTACTGAACAAGGAACAATCAAGGAGTTCTCACCAGAATCCCAGCAGCATATCTGCAAACATTTCGGCTGATATAAACAGTGCATAAACAACCCAGTACATCATCCAACGAACCTACGCAAGAACAAACTCTATTAGGGTTACAGGAAGGATTTTCAATCCTAATTTACTTGTAAAATAATATTATTATACCATGTTTGTATGAAGCCCCCAGATAACTACACCCCTATATTCTTAAAACTAAGAGAAACAAAAGTTAACAGATTACCTGCACCAGAATATAATCTGCACTTATTAAAGACATTCATTTCTTCCACATCTATAATCACATTTATTGTTACAACATGCAACAATCTATTACAAGATTGTAAACATATCAAACAGTGAAAACAAATTTAATTGCGAAAATATCACAAAATGTTCAGCAAAAAACAAGGCTCAAACTAATTGCCACCTATATATGGCTAATGCTACCACATACTGTTAGTATCAAATACTGGCTACTAGATTTTTAGAACTTGTAGCCATACTACAAGAATGTGTGGAAAATTTAAGACTGGTAAACTGAGAGTTATTGCTTTTAATAAAATGATAAACATTGTAATGGCCAAATAAAGCTTGTCTGCTTATGTCACTGCTATTCTTACATATATACACATTACAAGTCGTAAGCCCTGTCCCTGTGTACACTGCCTGAGACCAGGAGGTGTTCGTTTGCAGTCTGCACAAGGTGAGAATTTTGTGGCCAGCTGTTCATCTTTGATGTGATGGCTCTGTTAAACGTCTGTTGATTTTTGTGCTGGAGGCGTTTTCATAGATGACAACCTGTGAAAGATATTTGTGACAGAAGCCTGTTCCGATAGGCCCCAAAGTAATAAGATCTTGCCTTTTTTGGACTTGAACATTTTTTAGCGCAGTTAATAGAAAGATATTCTTGTGCAAGTTGGCGCAGTGCTAGCCAGCGGATCAGATCTAGAGAATCGTGGTCGTGGTCTTTTTGAAATAAGTTGTACTGTGTTTTTCTAGCAAGTTTTCTGTGGCTAAAGCATGGTGCGAACTAAAGAGCGATTGTTTTGGTTTAATTTCAGAAAACATCAACACACTGCATTGGCCCATAACATCTCTACTTCCCAATCAAATGAAGCTGCAGATTCAAATATGAGTGAATACAAGCATAGGATATTTCTTCAAGGTTCGAAACTGTATTAAAGTGCTGCAACCTGATTGGTTCTTACAAGGGTCCAGAATTTTCTATCTCTGCCCTGTCTTTGTTCACAAAATTGAAACATGCAATGAGAAGATGCAATTAGGCTAAAATTCACCCCTATGTAAAGCATGATCCAGTATTGTTGTCTTTAGCACTTTCATTCATTTCCAAACTTTATCAGGTTATAAGTTAATATAAGTAGATTGCATAGAAAAAAATACAACAAAAACATTCACTGGCTCTGATAAATAATTTGAAGGAGAAACTAAATAAATTATTTGCCAGCTGGAAGGTCTGTATTTTTTTTTACAAACTTTTTACAACATTTATAGATACGTTTAATATAAATTTTAATACAAATACGTAACATAACTTTACATGACTAAAGTTGGCCTAACCGCTACTGCATTTACAACATTGGAACTAGGTCTGTATGGTGAAAAACCAAGTCCTTGGTCTTGGCAAAGCTGCCCTCTAGGCTTATGGCCTTGGGCCACAGCAATCTCAATACCTTGGTTGCAGTTTTTCAATATGTATATGGTCTCCCTGCTGGGAAATAACACATATCATATGCCGTGTTCACTGTACTAGCTAGGCCAAAATGAGAGGACCCAACATTTTTCCTGGCTCCCTATTATTTTATCTTAGTAGCACCCTGTTATTTTTAGAGCTTCAGCCTTACTATCATAACAAAAATTGTAATTATAATGCATCATTTTTTTGAGAATTTTGAATAATCACTCGAAACAATGAAACTCTGTGTAAAAATAATTAGTGACTTGATTTCAGTGCTTTTTCTCATACTGTCTGCTTTGCCTATTGAGAGTGCAGATACCAGAAACAGCTGTTGTTATGTTCTGTGATAGGCATCCTGTCATTTCTTTTAGCTGGCTAGACACTGGTGTCATGTTCACATATGGTTAACATGCACCATCTCTATAACTACTACTATACAGTAAAGTACTGCATAAAAGAACCAGTGAATTTTGACTTCAGGCTGAAGTTGTTCTTATATAACGAGTACTTAAGGCCGTTACACACGAGCCAATTTTTTGTCGCAAAGCCAAAAATCCCAAACATCAATCTCAACAAGTTTCAGACAAGATTTTTTGTCGGGAACAGAGATTGTGTATGTTTGATTTTAAAAAATTGGCCGATAAAAAATTGGTATGTTTGTGGCAGATTCAGACAAATTGTCAGGAACAGAGCTTGGTTTGACCAATCACGGAGCTGAATACATCGAGTGGGAAGATTAAAGATGGCGACAACAGTCATATTAGCGTATGTTTCAGAAGATATTTAATTAAATAATAATGGTGCTATAAGGACTTTAGAAAAAGAAGATCTTGTCGAAACATGGCAAGGTCATGTCTCTACAATATCACTTCAAATGACTACAGCAATAAAAAACAAGAAAGCAAAAGCATGGGCTGAAATTATGAATCATAATAGTTTCCATCTTCACAAGTTGACAGGCACAAAATGACAGTGGGTACAAAATCACGCTCTGTTGCCATGGCAGCCTAAGACAAAAAATTGGTACATGTGTGGCATCTTTGACAAATTATCAGCATCAAAAAATCGTGAGCTTTGCAACAAAAAATTGGCTCGTGTGTAGCGGCCTTTAGATAGAAATAAGGCTGTCAAAGTGGTGCTTAACTTATTTCCAGTCAAAAATAATTGGTCCTGGTTCAGAGTTTTAAACCTCTTGTTGTATACAATGAAATCAGTAAATGAACTGTAACTGAACTGGTAAATATGGTTGATGCATGCATAGCATATATTTATATCCATCAAGTTCTGAATGAAAAAAGGGCCATGATGATGTAAGTTTTTTTAATATAATTATGCAAGTTGAATTACGTTAAGAATTGATTGCTGTTTTAATAAAATAAATGCATGCATGATGTGATTGAAAGACACAATTCCTGCTAGCAAGATTAAAGTATTTTGTTTTCTTCCTAGTACCTTCTTACTAATTCAACTAAAAGTTTAAGGTTTTTTTAAGAACCAGTTTAATTTGTGAGCTTGAAGTGGTTCTTGTATTTTGGGTGCTTGATTGCCCAAATTTCAGGCTGGTGGTTCTTAATCCACTGGTTCTTTTATGCAGGGCTTTACTGTATGACAAAATTTTGTTTCAAAATTTGAAGTCAATTAAAATGGCAATTTAAGGATATGGTTGTTTAGTGCTCCAAATTAGTGGTTAGCGATTCTACATCTTGGTAGTTTTTCTTGTTACCTTGTCTCAAGTCTTAAAACATGAATGTGGCAATTTTCTAAGAACATACAGCAGAATTTCCATAGTTTGCAGAGCTCTCGGGGTGTCCAAAGTGTATTGGTATTGAAGGAATTAACTTTGCAACTCCACAAGAATGCAGTTCTGCATACATTACAGTCACATCACCTTTTACAGTCAAATAGCTTCTTTAAAAATTAATATGCTGTACAGCTCTTAACTATAATAGCTAACAGTTATTTTTTCAAAAACTTTAAATTTAAAGTACTAAAGATTTCCTTGAATTTTTGCGTATACATGTTTTCTCAGCAAAATGGCAGTTTAACTTAAAGTAATTAATTCTATAGTGATGCATTAACCAATATTTGTCACTCAATGATTTTATTTGCCGCTCTCAGATATATGGCCATAAGTCATAACCATGTTTGCGCAAGATTTAGATGTGGGCGAACTGTCTGCTTAGTAAGTTGACTTACTCAGCTGAAACAAAAAGTCCCGTGTACACAAATCCCTCTTTTACTGTTGCTAGTTAAAACAAAACTGCACACATGTGATTGTTGGATCTGCCGTTGTGAAGTAACCAATATCAAGTTAAATATGATCAACAACAAAAGAACGTATTTTTAATTTAAAAAATTTCATTCGTGAGACTTGACAAACAAGATGTTTTGCCATCCAATAGAGCCGGGAATGCAAAGGCAACAGCAAACGAATGCCTTAATAACACACGAAATCTTTGAGGATTTAATATTTCGGATTTGCAAAACGAATAAATTTACCGAAAGTGGTTAAAAATGGCAGTCCTACAGTCGAGATAAACAAGCCGTTTGATGTTTGGTCTAATTGAAAGCGACGAATGATAGGCTGAGACGACGAAAAATGACAGTGCTCCCATGGCGAAAAATTACAACGGCTTTTTAGTTTTCAGAGCTCTATTTACAGGTCGAAACCAAAGGAAAAAAGTTTACGATATTCTGGTAAATTGTAGATAAAAACAATTTGAAAGATGCGAGCATAATTATGAAACGTAAACGAAAAAATTATGAATACAATGGTTATTAATCTGAAGAACAACAGTTCGATCGCTCAATAGCACAAAAACGTATTTACACTTTTAGATGATCGTAGGCAAAATAGGGAAGTAAATGTAAAATTTGAATAAAGTAATTGGATCCCTTTCCTAAATACGTGAAGTTAACAACCAGTCATAGAATTAAAATTGCAAGCATTTAGTTTCAAACCAAAACATTGGTACCAACAGTCAAATAAACCTGGCTGAAGCGATTTTAATAAACTCACGTATTCTCGAACATCCTTCATCTTGATCGCCTTGTATGAAGAATATGCTGGGTACAAGGTCCCAAAGACTAACCTATGAAAACAGTAACAAGTAAAGATCTAAGTACTGTAAAACAAATCTGAAATAAAGGAAACGCGTTATCTATCCTTCCGGGAACGCGCGCTTTTCGATAACTTACAAAATAATTCTGGAGGCTATGTAAGACACCATTGTCGTCTAACAGCTTTAACAGCCTTGATGTATTCTCAGTTTGCTACAGGATTGAGGAACATCTGCAGTTAACGCATTGGCAGCTAGTTCAACTTTCCAGAATGTTAGAACCCCAGCTAATCCAAACAAACAACCAAAAAACCATGTAAATTCTTTCCAAGGCCCAAATTTGGCTGAGAGAGCAGGTCTGCTGTACTACAAAGCAGCGGTTTTGTTTCTATTTTTAAAGCAACGTCACCATACGTCATTTTAAACTAGCCAATTGACGAGTTGCAGCACACCAAGTGGAGCCTGCGATTTTGTTGTCAAAACAGCGGTTATTTAGTACGTGGCTGATTTACAAGGATTTGGCTGACGAAATTTTGCAATGGGGGTTAACAAATGGGGCGAAAAGCCAAAGACTGTCAGCATTTTCTACACAACAGTATAACAAACTAAAGAGAAACATACCAGAAATGACAGCCGGCGGAAAAATGGTTCGAATATCTTTATTTTATTTTGTGTTATGTGCAGTTCTTTCAGGTAAGAAAATAAGTATACAAAGGCTTAAAGCACGTGTGCAAAATTAAATCTTGGTTAGACGTTCTATAAAAAGATTAGTTTTTGTACCGGTCAAAGATGCAATTTTTACAAATAATTGTTACACTGCTTTTTACACTTACGAATATTACTGGCAAGTTGAGCTTGTCTCCCTAGTTTTTAAAGTAACACAATGCAACGTTGACAGCCAGACTTACGAGTTAGTGTATAAATGATTTATTAAAATAATAATAATAATTTTAGTCTGGCACAACAAGCAATCGGTTCAAAATCTTTACAGGTTAAAGGTTTAACTTGTAACCTGACGTTATTCAGTTGATTTACCCAGAGTTGCAGTCATCGCATTATAAAATAATTGTTTTTTGTTAATTGAATCTCGCATTAAGATACTACTGTCACACTCGCAGCCATGAATAAATATTCGGTATACTTAAATCACGATTTGTGGTTTACAGGTTGACAAACAAACAAGATAAATGCACCAAAAATAACTTGCATCAACAAGCTTGCAAGGTATATGGTTGAATCTTTTCATAATGTGAACTTTTAAATTTGGACATGGTGGTGATGCCAGTGCTTTTGGAGTAAAAACTAATGATCTACATGCTTTTTTATGAAAACAACTCTTTATAAGAACAATGAGGCTCAGATTGTCCAAAGTTTAAGAACAATTTTAAGTTAAGGCTGCGGCTTATTGGTTGAGTAACTTAGTACCTTAGGCTTAGTTTTTATTTAACCACACATAGAAGTAAGAACAAGCATATGACATGGTTTCAGTTTTTGAGTTGAAAGACTCACACGGACAAACCCCAATGAAAGCAATTTCGAATCTCAAATCAAAAACTTGAAGAATTGCCTCATAAAATGAGGATATACACAAATCCAAAGTGATAAAACCCTCACAGAAGTTAAATTTTAAAGTGGAAGTGTCTGTTGCCTTTGATACAGTTGATCACAGCGTTCTGATATTTAGACTATCCAGAAGATTCGGAATAGGTGGGAAAGCACTAGACTGGTTTGTCTCTTACCTCTCCAACCAAATACAGTATGTCCGAGTAAATGGCCTTAAGTCAAAAAACCACACATTAGAGTTTGGCATTCTGCAAGCCCCTGTGCTAGGGCCCTTACTCTACTCTCTATATACTGCTCCATTAGCTGAAATTGCCTGTAATCACAAGCTACATTACCATCTCTATGCAGACAATATGCAGCTTTATGCCATATTCAAGACAAACTGCACAGCTGACTTGTAACATGCTACGTCCTGATTGATAAACTGCAAACAAGAGGTGGACGAATGGATGAATCATAATAAGTTAAAAAGAAATGTTGAAAAATATGAGCTGATCATGTTATCCTCTCCTTATCAACCTAAACCATCCCTAAACTCTTTTCATTTTGGGAAAGAAATAGTCCGCTCCATTCCTAAAGCACATTATATTGGTGTAATCTTTGACAAGCATCTTTCAATGGCACCACAAGTGGCTGCTGTTTGCAAATCCTCATTCTTTCACCTGCGCAACATCGGCAGAATTAGGAAATACCTAACACAAGATACATGCAAACTATTTGTGCACTCAATTATCTCTTCAAAACTGGACTACTGTAAATACCTCGTCCAAAAACTTCAGCATGTCTAGAACACTGCTGCTTACCTATTCAGTCAAACATCCTGCTATAATCACATAACACCAACCCTTGGCTAACTACACTGGTTTCCTGTAAACTTGCCTATACAGTTCAAAATCTTATTAACTACCTATAAAGCTCTTCACAGCTGTGCCCTTCCCTACATTAAGGAACTTCTACAAATGTACAAGCCTGTTCACTGTTGCATATCTTCATCCAAAAACCTACTCTGCTGCCCTAAGAACCAACTAGAAACTGATGGAAAACGAGCCTTTACTACCGCTGCACCTATGTTATGGAACAATCTCCCGCTTGATATCAGAAACGCTAACAACATAAATATTTTTAAGTCTCATTTTCAGACTCAGAGGGTTTTTCTTCAGGTTCTCCGGTTTTTCTCCCTCCACAAAATCGACTTTCATGCCGACATCTGTGCCATCGAGAGATTAAATATAAGCCACTGGCCTGGGAGAATGGGCAACCAATCCCTGCATAACGACGATAAATAAAGTTAGTTTAGTTTTTTTTTTAATTAGTCTTAAATTATTCTGAATTATTTTTAAATATCAATTTTTTTAAATACAAAAATACTGTAACAGCACCTTAGAAGCATGTATCAGGGCACTATATAAGTGTTTTATTATTTCTTGTTGTTATTATTATTAAGTGTAATATAGGAAAAAGGACCAAAAATCCCAGATCAAACAGAAAATATACTGAGCACTCATCATGACAGAATGCATAAACCTAGCCCAGTACCAAATATAAAGCAATGCTGTATAAGAACTGGTACTTACACTTAACTTTAGGTAAGATCTTCCTGGAAAAAAAAGAGTTATATCATACAAATGAGTAAACTTCTTCCAAGGCATGCTTATTAAAGCAAAACTTTCAACACTACATATTTAATCACAAAAAGATGTTAAGCTGTGTAGGGCCGTCACCCAACTAAAACTTTGTGACAACTTCAGTTTCTCCCTTGATTCCAATCAAACTCTGGGTCTATTAAAACAGTGACTCATCCTTGAAATGCACAGAGCTTAGCAAAATGGCCTAGAATTAGAAGATCAGGTCTGTGCCATTTCTTTTCATGCCGTTACACAAACTTTGTCCACTTAGCTCTCAACTGGGGGTCCTTCATTATACTAGGAATATTATAACTTGTGTTTTTGCAGCTGCTTCTTTTACTTGGATATCGAGCTACACAATACCGCTCCTGATCACTGAGTTGCTTGCCTTTCTTCAAGGTGGTATTGCTCACTCAATACTCATGACTTCCATCTTGCTTGTTTCCCAACAAGATGACGTCACAAGATCAAAGACAAAGCAAAAAGTCACAATTTTTTAGTTCCTGGGACTTCTTGGCCGAGTGACTTGAAGGGGATAAATTTTAATGAAAAAACTCCACTTCTGAATGCTGTATCTCTTCAAGTTTCCATTCAATTACTTTAAAACTTTGCAGAAACGTGTTTGAGGCAACAATATTTTTGAGAACCAAAAAACTGAAATCATGTCATGCTCTTTCAGAACAACTTTAGGCTATCATTGCCAAAAAAATTAAGAACAATGAGCCTTGGCCAAATTTATTGGTTCTTATAGAAAAAATGGTGTGTCATTCTCCTCAATGGAGGGAAGTGTTTGGGCCTGACTTGAGGTACTTGTTGTTTGACACTGATTGATGATTCAACGAGTTTTTAACTGTTTCTTGAAAAAAAATAGAATTAACATATTCTACAAAGCATGAGGTTTTTCTTATTTATCTGCTTAGTAAGTTTAATGTTACATGCTCATTATCAACAACACATTGTTTTAATATATATTGACTTTGGCAATTGAATACTGTAAATGCTCTACTAGTCCCCTCCCCCCCTCCCTCTCTAATAACCCCTTGGCCTCGATTCCAGTATAAAGGTGAAGAAGCTAAAACATAAGGTGTATTGTGTCAAAAATATATTTTTTCAATGGCTGTATCTTTTTGTGGCTACTGCCTTCTGGGAAGGCTGTAGCCATAGTGTCATTGTGTAGGTTCCGAACGTAAGTAAGGGATAAACCCATGTGATTCGGAAAAATACTTTTTGACCAATCACCAGATATCGTTCGGATGTCGTATAATTTCGTTTAGCCAAATATGATCCCCGACTTCTCATGCTCGATTGTCATCGGTGTGGTACAGAAATTGTTTATCTCAGCCAACGCTCCGAGTACTTAGAAATTGAGTTTTATCCCACTTTGGTTCAACAGTTATTCAAGCACAGTTATCATAATTTATGGAGAACTTTTTAAAAAAGTAATAGTTCCATTTGGCTTCAAGAATTGAGTACAGCTGTTAGTAGTTAGCGATCTTTGCAAACATTTGACCTTCTTGACATTCGTAGTTTGAACTTGTTTACCACATAAACTTTTGCACTTTTCTAAGTTTAACTTCCCGATTCTTGCAGTTATATTTCTTAAGTCCATTATAGACAGAACAGAGCCATGTCAGTAGGGGATTCACAGCAAACTTACTGCAATGCGGTTCGGTTGTTTCACACAGCTCACAGTAGACTTGTCAGTCTGCATATGACTTCCTGTTGTCACATGCTCTTCTTGTTGAGTTAATTTATAGCTCATGTGAAAGACAAGACAAAGCTTGAATGTCTAAATTTACATTCAATAGATAATGGAGAGAACTGTATGCTGCGGAAGATTTTTAAAATTAAAATCTGTATACCCTTGGTATTTAACGGTGTTGACAGCAGGCGAGTTGCAATGTGCCACATTGATTTATCTATATTTGAAGTTTTCTTACGTTTGTTCTTATTATAAAGTGTTTGGATAATTTAAGCCTTTTTGTTCTTACAAAAATGTTCTTACAATAAAGATTAAAGCATATTAACTGTTTCGAGAGAGCTGAAATTCCCTTCAAAGAGCGAATAATAAGTTTTCTGAGAGGTGTAAACTATAGAACCCAATGATCTTTTATAGAAAACTGAGAGCCCCAAACAGATACAGTGCTGCAATATTTTTATTCTAAGTATTAAAAGCAGTAGCCACATGCAGTCGTTGACTGCCTATTTTTTAGTTTAGGAATGGTGCAGGTTATAATGTCAGATGAACACAGTCACTAGTTACTTTAATTAAATCTGTTAAGCGCTATTGATCATGAACTTCATGGTGTGTTTCTGCATTCCCCCACTCTCTAATAAGTCCCCCACTCTAAAAAGTCTCCAGTCTGAAAGTACAAAAAATATATGCCCCCCCCCCCCTCCCTTCGTCCCCT
>JAOBRD020701830.1:0-14536 GCA_027575215.2 Hydrozoanthus sils
TATTGATAAAGTGCTTGCACCAACGCCTTCCTTGTGGAGAAAGGAGTCCATAATACAATAAAAACCAATACCCCTAAGTCAGGTTTTGAGCTCTGAAGAAGTGCTGGGGGGGGGGGGGGTAGGGGGTCTGTGCCGCTACCCGCCACCTCCCCCGTCAGAATTGGGTTCCTTAAAAATACCATTGTTTTGAATTCTCTTATTTTATAGGGCTGATAAAATTCCCGTACAAAACATACTTTTTTAAAGAACCGGCTGCGCGCCTGAGCAGGAAACTCTTTTTTAATTGGCCGATCATTTTGGTAACCATAACGACACCAATATCGTCATAAGTGAAAGATAAAAATATTATCATTGCAGATGTGATTTTTAAGTAAAAGCAAAAATCCTGGTATTTCATCAGTATATAATAATGAGGTTTTCTGTGTACCTTTCGAGAAGTTAAACGCAGTACTTTCCAAGCCTTGTTCTGTTTACAAGGCAAATCCCGAGATGCACGAAAGCGCCGCGAGATCAACAACTTTAAAAAACTCGGATTTATAGCAGTAGTTACTATTACGATAGAAAGGACAATACGTTACAAAATCTAATTTCCGCGACCTTTTCTATCATCGAAACTCAAATTCAGGTTTTATATTTTTACGTGTCGACCAGGTATTCTGTACTACCAAGCGTTGAACTTCAGTAATCCTCGAGTTGTATCAATAAATACACAAAGTTGTTATCAAGTTTTTTTTTATTGGGCTCTGCAACAACACGATACGTATGCGTTTTCATTTGGATCCACTTTCGAGAGCGTTTTCAAATAGACCTCATGATGACGTCAGAATAGCGTTTTCCTGCACTAAAACGATGCTTGGTGGTGATACTTAGCTGCTCCATGCAGCGTAACGAACATTCCAGTAAATAAACATGGTAGAACAGACATTAAGAATTGGACAGTAAAAACAGTTAAAATAGATCCAAAACTCCAGCGATCTCTCATAGCATTTCACCACGAAGCCTCGCTTTGGTGCTCTTGTGACGTCATCATAAATAAGGCCTATGATGTGGTTCGCCGAAAACGCTCGGCGTCTTAGTGTGGACAGAAGGCCTAAACGCATAAAGATGTATGCGGTTTCAAACCAAAACGGCACTAGTGTGGACAGGGCTTTTAAACTCTAGTGTGAAAACGGCCGATGTTAGTTGTTGAAACGTTTAAACATCCATTTTTCGTTGCTAAGTACAAGATCAATGTGATCTATGATTTTGGTTTTAACCTAGTAGTGCGTGTTACCCGAGGTTCTCCAGTCTAACACTTTTATCATATATAACCAGTGAGACTTTTTTTCTTTTTTGAAACTATTTTTTAATTTATTTTTTCTACTCTCGACCTAAGATCTAAAACACCATATAATAAATAACTTATTAACCCCATTCGCTCGATCTTTACTTGGAAAATCTCAGACCTCGATCTCGCTATGCTTGGTCCGTACGTCAAGCCCTTCGGCGGTCTGAAACCTCTCTAGCGGTTAATAAGTGTAATAATATTTAATTTTAACTTCACTGACTTGACATCAACCTAATAAATTTGACATTATCTGGGTGGAATTTAAGCGCAGAATATCTGATTCAAACCAATATAAAGTAGTCAAGATTATATTTAAAGCTACAGTTGGCAGAAGAAAATTGTTCTTAAATAGCTAGCTTGTCTTGTGTCAAATATTCTAGATCGCACAGCGAGAGAACCAAGCTCACATGCTAACTTGTGAGTAAAAGAAAACACTGTGTAAATTCTTTACTCTAAGTTCTAGTCTCTTCTTCTCAATATTTCATTAGTTTCACAGCTCGAAAAGGCATCTTACCATATCTTTGTGTAAGTTTATGCTATTTTGAGGGGTCTTGCAACAAAAAGGCCAAACTTTCCAGTTTGGCTTCGCACTGCAAGTACTAAAGAAAACTGCGATTAATAGGCAAAGCACTCTGGATAATTATCATATTTTAATTAGTTAAGCCCCAGGCCCTGTAAGCTAAATACTGACTCAACAATCAACCATTAACTGCATGAGAGACAAGACAATATTCCCTCACGTTACTTGTAAACTCGGGCCTTGACAAGTTGAAAAAAGCATGACAAACAAGCGAGATTCGAAGCTATTCTAATATTTCTTTTTTTAAAACTGTGGAGAGTATTATGAGATATCTACAACCTTCGGTGAATAAAAAAAAGAAAACTTTTTCAATTATTTGATAAACTTAAGCAATATTAAACAACTGGGACTTGAAGTAAAGTAAGGGTTGTAAAGTCTTGCACATTTTTATGTATACCCAGCAACCTGACGATAGATTCAGATCAGTTCGAACATTAGTCGGTGAACTGCCATTGTGACACAGTACGATGTACAAATCTCTTAAAGAACACTCGCAAAAACAATACGGCCCGGCGTAGTCAAATAGGAGACATTTTTGTGTGAGAACAAACCAGTTAATGGCAGACGCCAAATTTTTTGACAACTTCATTCTTTCGTCTTAAGAACGAGTACAATGAGTGATGTTAGTCCTTTCAATTCATCGCCAAGACGTCTGGTTTCTCGCAAACGGTTGTGGCCAAAACGCTCCACCTGGCAAAAGCTATTATTTTACACTGTATACTCATTTTTATAACCATATATATTAACTCAATAATACTTAAATATAATACATGTTTCTATAGCTAAGCTATCGTTCTATTTAACAACCCCGACTGTTCAGTCGCGGCCGCACAAGATCAACAAGCACGGGATCAAAAATTGTTTTTACAGCAACCAAATCAATTAACCTCTTCTTTTAGCATATTTAGTTTAAACAAGACATACCTTAAACTTAATGTTATCGTTTAACAGAGCAGAATACAATCAATTATCGGTCTATTTTACCAAGAAAGTCGGAACGGCCTCTTGAAGCATATTAACTTTTTTTTTTTAAAAAAAAAAAAAAAAAAAACAACATTGATTTCGCATCTGTTATTTTTTTTACGGTATCACACAGCGGTTTTTCGAACAAAGGGGGAAGTATCATCTGTTGTCTTTTGAGCCAAAAACAGCTGGTGAATCTTAATACAATGCTTATGGACAGTCATTACGTTTTAGATTTGCTTGTTTAAGTGAAGGTCGGAAGAGCAATCTTACCTTGGATAATCAGCAATAAAATATTGATTTTCATTTTTAGATCTGCTTAAAAACCACGCAAGAATTGACTTTTAGTTGACTGATAATTTTGCGACTTTCTTTTTATTAAAATTTTGACTGTACATAAATCAACTATTTACATTTTGTGTGCAAGCTGTTTCAATTGCACAAAGCACAAAACACTTATCAAAATTCCATTTTGAGCGACTTTGCACATTCAGTAACTGAATCAAAGCGCACGCTTTTAAAATGAATAATGCAACAACTTGGTAAGAGCTATTCACGAGGCCCAGTCACCAAAACCCGCTTATAACGTAACCATTTCTTGATAACATTCAAAAGACTGCTTGACTAAGATCGTTTTTTTTTTTTACAAGTATACCATGGGTCGATTTTGGAAATCATTTTGTAAGTAAAGACGCGTAACAGTAGACAACAGAAAACCTTTCGAATACTGCATGAAGTGATCGTTACTTTTTAGAATATATAAATATTATCATAGCATATTTGCCGCTAGTACGCGCTTTAAATTCTTAATTATTTAAACAACACAAGAGACTGGGTCCCTAAATTCTCTAGCTCTCTGAGTATATTAATCGTTTTTTAAAATATCTTGATTGAAAGTCCATAAACTAGCCCAACAAAACAGTGGGCTTTTCTATTTCTTATAGAGTATGATTCTGAAGTGCCCTTACACAAGTCCTTTTTTCGAGCACTTATACAAGACCTATTTTCGAGCCCTTACACAAGCCCTACTTTTGAGCCCGGCACGATGGGCCATTCTGCACTTTCCAGGTCCCATACTTTAAGGTCCATGAGTGCCTTGTTAGCTATGCTCGTCTCAGCCTCGCAAGTGATTCCCTCCAGACGCACTATGGCATTGATATAACTTGCCATCAACAAAGTAAGTTCGAGAATCTGTCGAAGGCCAATAGACTTGGTTAAAACATGTGAGAAAAAATCTACGAACGCATACAACTGAATACGAAACTTCAAAACAAAGTGAGAATCCAGTAACGAAATGATTTGCTAAAATAAATACAGCCACCATCACCGTTTTGTGAATTTGGTTTCCCCCATTCTGTCTCACTTTATCCCTCGCACTAAAATCTTTGATATGCATGTTTTGTATGAGAAATAGGCTGAATACCAGGAAATTCTGTAAGTTACCATATAATTTTGTTTGGAAATTGAGAACAATCTAGTTTTATAAAATAAATTCAGTAAAACACGCGCTCTGATTGGCCGAGGACCATTTTCTAAATCTGGATAGAAATCATGAATGACGTCATCAGATGTTACTATATTATAAAAGTTTTAGAAGATATTTTCCACGTTTCCATACTCTTTTGGAAACACGCGGGATTGTGGAAGAACACTCGAAAAGGTTTTGAATCACTCGCTATCAGCTCGTGATCCAAACCTTTTCTCGTGTTCTCCCAATAATCCCAAGTGTTTCCAGTAGTATGGAAACATGGAAAACATCTTCTAAAACTTAATAAGAACCCATATTGTCTTAATTTCTACTAAGCTAAACTTATGTAAGAATCTGTTTAGACAACTCGCAAAATGCAGGTTCTTTCTTACTCGCGGGTTTTACTATATTAGCTAATCTGCCAACTTTAAAAAAAACTGAAATAAGAAAGAAAAGCACTCGCATGAGCAGGGTTCACTCTGAGAATGAGGAATGAAATTCCAAGAATTGCCATTACCAAATGCCGTTTTCCATGACCAAAAAAATCGAGAAAGTAAATAATGCAGTCCGAAAAAAACAACCTACTAACACTTTAATCCAGCTCTAAACAACAATTACACCTTCTGAACACTAAAAGACAGCGTAAAGTTCTTGAATTTAAAGTAAAACACTTAAATTTGTTAATTTAAGACAAAACATAATGTGATTTGAAATTTTAAGAGAATTCGTTTTTCCAATCAAAACCGAAACAAATAATAAAGTTTCATGCCTTTTCCACGACCTTTTTCCAGGCCTGGAAAATGCGTTTTCAAATTCTATGACTTTTCAAGACCGTGTGAACCCTGCTGAGGTCATAACAGTCAAATGTTGCAGTAATCAGATAAACCATGCTATCGAAACAATCTGAACACACTACCTTTCCTCTTGGCATTGCAAACAGCAACCTCTGTGTGCCCTGTTCCACCGAATGGCCACCCCGCATAATGCTTTGATTCACAACCAACATGAAGTCGTCTTTGAAGCCTCCAAAAGTGACCACGTGTTTATACTTGTAACGACACATCAACCGCTGAACACAAATATATAGAGTGTGAGTCTACACTGGGAAGGGGGAGAGGGGGTGGGGGTTGCGTGTCTAGAGTGCATAAGAAAATTGCGACTATGCGTAAACGTAAAATAATTATAGGGAATGTCTTTATTATTTAGCTGACATTACAGGACTGGTGTAGGTAACTTAATAAAGGTACTCTGAAATTTTTTAAACAATTTACCCTTTTTAAATTTCAGCTATTTACAGAACCGTTATCAGGGATATCAATTTTGTCCACAGTAGCACGATCTAATAAGCGTTTACAAGGAAAAAATATTTTGGCCGTGGATAATTTGGACCAGTATACAAGGGGTAAAATGTTAAGTCTTTGCGTAGTAAACTTCAGAGAAGAATAACACTCAATAATACTGCTGTTATAACTGAAGTAGTTTTAGATTAATTTGACGATAACGATATTGACGATTATGCCGAAGCCAGAACAAATTGGGTAACAAACTTTCTCTCAACGAAGATGTTATAGAATAATGTAACGTACCAGAGTTTCGCCTTCCAAGACCCCAATGCTACTCTCGTCCACAGCGAGCCACACGGGTTGAGCTGACTCTGCCGCCGCGTTTGGTTTCTTGGCTGAGGAAACGGTATCCTTTTGCTGTAAGCGAAACAGACAAGAACATTCTATCTAATTTACTATCTTCAGGTGTGTTATCATGGTGGCTTACTGTGGCGGCTGTACGTCTCACCATAATTCGTTGCGAGCGTACGCTACCCCGTGTCACGCGATTATTAAAGATTGCGTGACCGAGTAGAACAAGACGGGATTTCTATAATGACAACTTTCTCTAATACAATTTATTGTTTATTAAATTCGTCACTCAGACGAATCGGGCGTGACAGGAGGTAGTAACAGGCCAACGTACAACCTTTTAGATAAAAAAAACTTTCAAAAAATAATAAAAAAAAACTAGAGAAAAATAATAAATAACTATTATGTACAATATATGAGTCCCTTTAAATACAAACTTAAATTAGTAAATTAATTATGACGTTGAGTAAGAAAGCAAACTATTTTCTTAGTGATCTAAAAGCTGCTTTTTTAGAGTTTGTAATTTACAGTTTTTAACTTAAAAGTTCGTTGTGTGTTTACCAACTTACCATGCCTTTTAGAAGCTTACAACCAAAGAATGGCCAATGTTTGGTGTTCTTCAGGTACTGTGTGACACATTCCTTTTCGCTCCAGCCATGATAAGTCGACCATTTCCCTGCCAGCTTCAGGATTAAAGACCTTCAACACAACACGAAAAAGTGTAACCGAATAGAACCTATAAAAAAATACCAAAAGCTTTGTACCCAATTTTCCCTGATTACACCTAATAGATCAAAATTCTTTTTCAGTATCTGTTAACCTTTTCAGTCCCAGTTGTATTGGTAAATTCTCCAAACTAGAATCCCATACTTTTCGTTGAACTTGAATTGTCATCTTCAGTAGTTCTGTTTAAACTAAACTAAAACTAAACTTGAACTTTATTCAATTAGCGAGAGTAAACAAATTAACCTTGTGGATGTTTTCTAATATATAGCCTTGGCACAGATCTAGCCGTTGAAGTTGATTTTGTGAAGGCAGGAAAACCGGAGAACCGGAAGTACAACACTCAAATTCAGAAGAAGATCGACAAATCTTAGCCCACATGCAAACCCTTGATTAGATCCCTGGATCACAGAGGCGGAAGGCATCAGCGCTAACCACTCAGCCATCCTGAATTCCTTATTTGCTTGATCAACTCTCATTTTCTTATTACCATATGTCTTATTCTGTATGTCTTTTGTAAGGAGAAATTGTATGTTAATAACTGACTGGAACTTAAAGTCGGAAAAATCTTTCAATCAATGTTTTAAGGTTGAAACAATTCAGTAATTTGTTACGATTATCAAGATTAATTAGATAAAGTTCCAGCCCGTTAAATCAACATTTAGTTTCTCCTTACACAACACAGACAAACCAAGACATTTAGTAATGAGAAAACGGGAATCGATCCGAGAACAAAATTCCTCCAAACTTGTTTAACGAATATTTGATTCAAGTAAGTTGCATTATTCCAAGAATGTACGAAGTAAAGCTACAAACAAAACAAAAAGCTGTCTCTGCAAACGCTAACCAACCTTTTTTCAGTTTCTGTACCGTCTCTCATCTTCTTTGGATAATGTTTGTCAATAACCAACTCTATTCTCTTGCTTGGCAGCGAGTTTGTATGAGCTCTGTAGTCTCGGTATTTGATCTTATGGTGAAAGCGAGAAGTTGTTTCACATCTCAGTCCACTAACTTAAGACAGGGGTCCTGCAGCTCAGGGCCCAGTAACTCAAATATCGATTAGCCCTTATCCAGGGTTAATTACCATGACAACCAATAGGTATTGTTAAGAGTTAACCCGGGACTAGGGCTAATCGTCTTTTGAACAACTCGGCCCTGGACTTCTCAAACTTAAGAAACTTTGAAAGGCTTTTTAAGGCCAAAAATCGTGAAGTTTTCAACCCATCCGATCAGGTCTGGCTTAGAAATCGTACCCAGGTTTCTCTTACTGACTAGCAAGCTCAACAGACGGCAGGAATGAACAACAAACGTCGTTCGTCCGATTGAGTAGCACAAAACTCAGTAAATATCCGAAGAACATATAGAAAAGCAACTGCTATTGATTAACTCATTTTAATTTTTTTTCAAATTCAATGTTTTTTAGGACTCGAGGGAGCAATTTTACCAAGTTTAAGACCTTTTAAAGGCCGTAAGTTTGCAGAGAGACTCGTAACGACTCTTAATGCCCCACGGGATCCCTGAAAGAACTAACAACACTTGGTCTAAAATATCAAAGGACCATTAAGCCTCATAGTGAAAAAGTGTATCTTGGACTACAGAAACCTCGAACGGCCTGATTGAGGTCTGGAGGAAGCCATTTTGAGGTAGTTGAATCTAAAAGAATTTATGAAAAATAACTCGTTTCGGGCTGTCCTAAGCAATGTTTTATGCAACATGCACTGATGCAGACAGTTGCAAGTGACTGGAATAGTATCCATTGTAAAAAAGTTACTGAAGAGCATTTGATGGATGTAAACCTGTTGTAGTTACTAACCTGTGCAATGAGTGCCGCAAGTTCAATTGCCATGTCCCGACTAACAGGGTGCCTTCCTTTTACTACCATATAGTGTGTCTAGAAAAGGAGGGATTTGTAAGAGACTAGATTATCCCTTTACTATCAAATGGAAAAGGAGGGAAGGGTTTGTAAGAAAATAGATTGTCTCTTTACTAAACCAAATAGAAAAGAAACCAAGGACTGTCCTTTTATTACCAAATACACTGCCATCATCATCAACACCACTGCTGCCACCATTATAACCAACACCACTGCTGCCACCATTATAACCAACACCACTGCTGCCACCATCAACACCACCACCACTGCTGCCACCATTATAACCAACACCACTGCTGCCACCATCAACACCACCACCACTGCTGCCACCATCAGCACCAACACCATTGCTGCCATCATCAACACCATTGCTGCCATCATCAACACCACTGCTGCCACCATAAACACCACCACCACTGCTGCCATCATCAACACCACTGCTGCCACCATCATCAACACCACCACTGCCACCATCAACACCAACACCACTGCTGCCACCATCAACACCACCACCACTGCTGCCATCATCAACACCACCACCACCACTGCCACCATCAACACCACCACCACCACTGCCACCATAAACACCACCACCACTGCTGCCATCATTAACACCACCACCACTGCTGCCACCATCAACACCACCTACACTTCTGCCACCATTAACACCACAGCTATTGCTGCCACCATCACCACCACCACCACTACTTCCACAATCACTTTTATCATCTTTAACATATTTATAATCGTTACTATAACAATTACTGTCATCGGAAACACATGTAATTTCATCACTATCACGGAAGGAAATCATACCTGGTGAACCAAAAAATACTTTTCTCTTTCTGTTTCTGTATCTGCAAGACTTCTGAAATACAATCTGTCAAGGTAAAAAAAACATATTTAGGTAAAAACTGCAACTTAGTCTTTTGGCGCAAGAATCAACGAGGAATTTACCTGTTCTTGTAGGTCATTTTAATGGTTCTCTTGGGGTCAAACTTGCCCTGTCCTAAACTTCTTAGGGCTTGCTCCCACTTCGAGATCACATCACAAAGCTAGTGAACAAAAGAAACAAATATATGTCTTAGTACCACATACAGCAACAGACTGTAACTTATGCCATTCAAGTTTCTTACTCTTTTTTACGTTAAAACAAAGTTGGTACAACATCGTAGATCTGATCAGTTCCAAATGTGGAGGTTAGAATCCTCATTGGGTCAGAAACTTTTCCACGTTAAAGTCCCCATCAAGCTTATTTTTTTAAGTTCTAGATGGAAAGTTGAACCCTATAATAATAGTAATTTTCGAAAATAAAATCTTTTCTCGCCGTTCCTGTTACATTTTTTAGACTTGAAGCGTGCAATGATGACGTAGCAGGAGGCATATGACGTAACACGAGGCATGAAGCAGAGACAATCTTTTTTATCTCAAAAAATTAATTCTGGCTACAATAGTCACATTGTTATAACTTTAATCAATGCATTATTCCCTTGAAATTGTTCGAAATAAAAATTCTATGACATTTTTTAACAGAAATGAAATTTTTTAAACAAAAACCACATAACTCACTGCTGCTACGTCACAGGTTACCAGTCCCCGGCCTGGTCGGTCAAAATACACATTCCAATCTTTTTTTGATCAAAAAGCGTACTTAGACATGGAAATTTTCTTTGGTTATTCGATTTTTGAGTTCACAGAGGACAACATTCTTAATCTGGAACTTAAAAAAATAAGCCTGATAGGAACTTTAACATGCGATGACGGCATCATCGACGACAACGACTTGCTCGCCCTTTTCATCACTTTTGGCTAGTTTGATTTCCCTTTAGCCCGAGTTACGCTTTGTGAGTAGAAAAAAGGCCAAAGTTTTCTTCTAAAAGGTAAATGGAGATTAACAAAATTTTCAGGAAGCAGTTCCTGTAGTCGTAAAAACTTTAAAACTAAGGTTTTCATGTTGTTATTTCAAGGACGACGGCGTGCAGGTGACCAGCACGGTGCATTCCAGCTATTGTATTCACTATTGTTTTCTACTGTCGTCATTTGCGTTGCCGTACTCGTATCTTAAACTCCATAATAGCCAGATAGGGCACTTTTAGTATTTACCAAAGCAACCAATATCCATTTTCGCGCGCTCTGATTGGCTCCCGTATCTCGCATTATCCATGACTATTACTTGATTTTGAGGCGGAAGTAAAGATGGCGTCGCGTTACCCGTTAGTTACAGACGAGGAAATTATTGATTTAAACGAAGAACCATTCCAGAATAACCCGAAGAGGACAAAAAGATTTGGATTTTTGGTTTTAATGGTTAGGAAAAAATTTTTTTCTTTTAAAATCTGCTTAAAATCCACGACATTTGTGTTCTTCAAAAACCCTGAAGAGTGTAAACGAAACTCAAATGTACACGAAGCGCGCGTGTTAGAAAGAGAAAAAAACCCTTAAATTTTGTTCTTTCTTTGAAAAATGAAGTGCATTTTATCCCTATCTTCTGGTAAATACTGAAACAACTATCCCCCTCAGGGTCGGTGTCTAGCTCTAGATATATACCTCAACGCTTCGCGTCTCGGTATATATCCACCGCTATTCACCTCCCCTTTTGGGAATAGTTGTTAAATATGTTACCTTCTGGCCTACGGAGGAACACTACCAAGCAAAACTTAAGGCGGCAAATTACGAGATACAAAAAATCTTAACTTGTCGCGCAACATTGTTTCGTTGCATGTTTTTGGTCGGTGTTTCGCGTTTTTCACCTTGCGGGATCAACTTGGCGCACAACAAAAACATTTGTTGCAAGTTGAAGAAATACAGCGCGTTAATTGGCTGATTTGCCTTGTGTGTATCCAAACTACAACAGAGCGCGCCTCTGCAGTTATTTTGCTGGGATTATTAGCCAACGATGAACAAAAAAATAAACAAAAACGCAAAAAGAGGGAGCCAACAAGGCATTTGATTTGTAGGAGAAAAGAGAGTAGAGAGGCTTTCCATCAGCTAGTGAGGGAAATAACGGTGAAGGCGAGAAGTGCTAGGATCAGTTCAAGAGTTGTTTCCGACAAAATCAGGCCGTTATTACAACGAAAATCACAACCTTATCCGTTGAAATGTTTTTAAAAAACCTATACAATGTTTAGACACCTTTTTGCTACTTTTAGCGCGCGCTTTCAAGCCGTTTGAAAACTGACTAATCTGGCATGGACATTTAAATTTGTACTAACCAATCAGATGCGAGTATGAGCGAATTTGTTGCGTGACAAGTTGTAAGTTTGATGAAAATCGAGAAACAAAGCCAAAATTTGTTGCTCAAAGTAGACCCGCGCTCTACTTTCTGCAACAACTTTCTTTCACTTGCAAGAAATGACTTTGTTGCGCGCGGAAACGAGAAACACCGACATGCAACGAAACAATGTTGCGCGACAAGCTGAGGTTTTTGTATCCCGTATTTCGCCGCCTTTACAGTCCAAAGTCTAGGATGCTAGCTAACGAAACTGTGTTACTATCATATGCGAAAAATATCTCAGTAAGGGAACCTCGGTCGTCCAATATTCTTGGTTTCAAATGAAGTTTTTATTAAGTCTGTGTCCATATCAGCAGTTCATATTTGATAAATTTTTACATAAATCTAACGTCATTTCCACGGTTTGGTTTTCCCGCGCGCCGCTATATGAAATGTGACACGTTCGGTTGCATTTCCAGGCCCCCTCTCGTTCATTGCTGTTGTATTCATCGAAAGTGTAGACTGGCACTGCAACCGGAACACGTCACATTTCAAAATGGCGGCCCATGGGAAATTCAAATCGTGGAAAAGATCAAACTAAATTGCTTGGCTTTAGGTTTATGTACAAAATTATCAAATTTGAGCTGCTGATATGGACACAGACATAACAATAGTTTTATTGGAGAATTATAATGTTACACAGCTGAGGGTTCCTTTACGATAAAGCTCAAAGTGGTTCATCATATAGAATGATAGCTTCGTACGGCATCAAACTTTGCATTACATTTGCTAAACAATGAAATACCAGGAGACAATTTTTTCTATGGCCAAGATGTTTTGATTTAGTACAGTTCAAACTTACCAGATATTTCTTAGCACGATCTACGCAATTTGATTGCTGCTCACCTGTCGGTTATGGAGTGCGAGTATTAACCAACACAGCATAAGAATTACAGAGGAAAAATACTTCTTTGGAACGCTGGAGCTGTAAAATAAAGAAACTCGATGAATTTTTTTAGTACTCAAACATTTTTCTTAGTAAAACTTTTTTTGAATCTGACAAATAAGCTGGAAAACAAAAAAAAAATCATTTTTTCCATAGATAGAAAATTACTTTATAAACATATAACTAACAATTTCGAGAGTAATTTGCGAGAGGTTTTATGTCCTACTTTACTGGCCTCGATTTTCCCAAAGTTTTAGAATAAAAACATATACAAGTTAGAAAAGAACAGAAAACACAGGAACATACTTATACCAAAGTACTTATTGAGAAACAAACAGAAACAAAACCAGTAAAAAAGAAAAGCAAAATAATTTTGCTGAGTTGTTAAATCCCGTAAAAGGCTTAAAAAGGAAAGAAAACTTTAAAATATCAAAAATGTATTCTTTCTCGACACTACTGGCGAATTAGTCCGGCGCTTTTCTCAAGTTTCCGTAGTGTTAAGCGGACGAAAGTCTTTGACTCCCCCTGGACAGGACACTAATCCATCGCAGGTTAGCTCCCAATAAGCCAGCTCGGAATTTCAGAAATACATGTGCGAGTCGGGATAAAATGTAAAATTCATGAAACTTAAACAAAGAAACGCAGTGAAGCGGGATGGGAACTCATTATTCCTTTCTTAAGTTTAATGAATACTTCATTTTATTCCGACGCACGCTTGTGCTTGTGAAATGTCGAACTGGCTTATAGAAGCTGGTATTCGTTTGTACAGCTGAGTCGACTGGAACAAGTTGGGTAAAGTGTCTTGTTCAAGGACACAACACAGTGGTCTGACTGGGGCTCGAACTCGCTAACCGCTCGGTCACTGCGCTAAGGACAAAACGTCAAAACGAGGAAGAAAGTTTGATAAAAAATATGATCCTTGCGCAGACGACACCAAACCTTTTCTAACAATTTGTATGAATTCTTGGATAAAGGTTCTAGGCAGAAGAATACACTCGAGTGAAGAAAATATTGGGCCCCAAAGATCATCCATGTTTGATAATTCTATACCTCGGAAATTACTATGTTGCCAGCATGGTGAGTTCCGATGGTGTAGTGGTTATCACGCCTGACTAGTAATCAGGAGACGTGGATTCGAGTCCCAGTCGGGGCATTTAAACCAATTTTTTCGGACGAGTGTGTTGGAAGGTGAAAAAAAAGATGCTATATGTTCAAACCCTTCTTCTTACCTAGTGCCACTGTATAAACTCTGGTCATAGCTTGTAAATATGGTTTCTCTCTCAATTAGTATCAAAATGCAGTATGAAGTGATAATTCCCGTAGTTAAAATGACTTTCAGGGCGTGGCTGAGTTGAATCAGTACAGCGACCCCTAAAAGCACCAGTATGCCATTGTATCCAAAATACTACAAGAGATCGTAACAATAGTAAGTTATGATAAACTCCTCCCTCCCCAATCTTTTCTTTTTTGTAACCAATAATCATTCTTATAGAGTCTATGACAACGTCAAGCTCGAAATTGGAGGGTCGTTGAGACATAAGCACGAAGCATTTGAGGTTGGGCAGTGCGTACTCTCAGGTACCAAATAAACTCCATCCCCCCGGGGGCTTTTAATCAGGACCCCCGTTTATTAATCTTCCAAGTTCTGGTGCGATCATCAAGTGGTCAAAATTTCAAGATATACATTTTTCTGATCAGTGTCATGTTCGGTCTTCGTCTTTCTCTGTTTTTGTTTGGATTACAGCAAGAACCTACAAATAAGAATTCAATAAATGTAACCAAATCTTTGCTGGTCTCTGCTGTCTTGTTTA
>JAOBRD020701938.1:2783-14535 GCA_027575215.2 Hydrozoanthus sils
GTGTTACTAGCCATGGACCAACTAACCTGTGTCACTAGCCATGGACCAACTAACCTGTTCTGCTTAGGCCAATTACCATAATGAAATAGGATTAAATACAAATAACAAAGAATCCGAGAATAAGACTAAGTACAGTAGATACCGCACCTGGTGGTCAACTAAAGGTTAGGATATACAGCCAGGTCGCTGCTTTGTCAAACAGCAAAATGTCAACGATTAGAGCATTTTTTGAAGGTTATCGAGGATTTAAAACTGCAGAACAATTTTTTATTTTGTAAGCCCTCGGCGCATTCTATTGACGCGCCAGACTCCTGTTAACAAAAACACTACAATCTTAGTCGTTATCGAGCGCAGCAAAGTTAAAGATGCACTACCAAACGCTCGAGGCCATAATGAGGTTAACTCTCTGGTCTAATAAAGATAGTCAAGTAATAATTAGCGCTACGGGAAGTGCAGAAGCATTTCACAAACTAGTTACAGACAGTGAAAACTTTTACTGCCTCTGCATGTTTCTTTTTTTTCTCAGCAATGCTGCAAATTACGTTCCCGCTCCTCTTCACTCAGTAATACAGCATTAGATCGATCGTGCAACCATCGGTTGAGAGAAGAAACAAGTTTCTCAGGCAGCATGATTCGTTGGGGGAAAGATAACGTAATTGCAAGCGTTAAGTTTGTTTCAATGAGATTTGTCAAGCAAAATGACTTGTCCTCTTTCTTTGGTGACTAAAGAGAACAAAAAGAAGAAGAGAATGATATACAAAACTGAAGCCGCTAAAGCTGATAAGGTTCAAAGCCATAAGCAAAATATGAAAGACAACGACGATAGAGGATTTTCCGTTGCCAAACACATGGCTGTGGATAGAAAAGAACTACAACCAAGAACTAATGTTCTGCAAGGTGTGCCAAGAGAGTACCCTGACACTGCTGACAAACGAGGTCTTTTGTTTAAAAAGAACCGATTATTTTTGTGTTCAGCGGGCAGTTCATCAAACAGAACAACTTTCACGTAACATGCTGATTATGTATCGAATCTACAGAGTGCGGTTACATACAATGTCATTATGGGAAACCCCATCATTTGTAAGTAGAAGTTTAGAGATTAGCCTCACATAATAAAATGTTTCGAAATCGCAGAAAACTGGGAAAAAGCTGCCACAGAAAGGCAGTAGCCAGACGTTTTTTCACTTCACTTGTTCACACATGTTTAATTTTCACAATGGTTAGTATTGTTATATCTAAGATCTTTGGTTGTAGGTATGTCATGTTCCTCATTATTATTACTCTATGTTAGTGTTATTTTCAACATGTTGTTTAACAGTACCATGTTAGTATTATACAGCCTGTCGAAATCACAAACACTACACAACTGAACATGCCCATACCTTTTTAGTGCACGCATTCTTTGAAGCAAATGCTATTTTGGCATTATAACAAACAATAAATAAAACAAAATGGTAAACAAAAAAAGCAAAATAAAAAGCACTTAAACAAGTTTATTCTAGAAAATAGCTAGCTGCACTTCCTTTACATTGTGCACTCCCTTTGACAAGACGAATGTGGCAAAACCAAGAATGTTTTAGATCTTGAGCCAGTGGTAGAAAGACTGTAAAGTAACTCGTCATTTTGCTCTTGTGAGTGGTGAGTCCATGAGCATCAGAATGGACGTGGGGAAAAGTGTAACAATAGGAATAATTTCATCCAATCATATCACTGCTCATCCAATCGATTAAAAGTCGATATTACTGATTAGTAGGTTTGTGTTTCTTGACATGACTTGTGTGACACTTGACGAGCATCCAGAGGATACTTAAAATAATGCTCAATTTGAAGAATAGAAATAATGTAGTTTTTGAACCAGTTGATGAAGCCCTAAAAAGTGACCATTCATTTTGCTTGTCTTAAAAAGTAGAAATGATTGATGTTATTCACTCTAACTCTCGAACCAGTTGTTGAAGCCCAATAAAGTGACCAGTTAAACTTGTAAAAACTGCCCTCTTCTGTTCTAACAATAAAATTACCTGTCTAAAGAGTTCCGTTTGCCTCTGTTCTTCTTCGATCCTGATTCTTTCCTGTTCATCCAGTATCACTTGATTCGGAACAACATAATCTTCTGGTCTTGAGGTACTGCAGATTTCACAGCCAGGCCTAGTAGGTGTGTTCAAATATGTGCAAGCTGGACACTGCCAACCTGTTACTCTACTGCTCTCAGCTGGTAAGGAGTGTCTCTGGTGTTCTGAGCCTAGAACAAGAACTGACTGAACATTTCCTGACGACTGCCGAGCCACTTCTGAAGTATGCACAGGAAGAGAAGCTGATTGGTCAACTTGTCCCTGCATTACATGTTCCTGATTCATGATTAACTGTTGCAAATCCTGAATTCTAAGTCCACGGGTCAGAGTTAGATTATTGGACCTAACTTGTCCTGGTTGTTCTTGTTCCGAAAGCACATTACTAGGGGGCAGGGCAGGTTGATCTACCTCAGCACTAGGTCTAGCCATGTTCAACACTTGCGGTTGTGCAAAAGCAGTAGCAACATTTGAGCCTGTGTTTGTAACTTCATCAGGTTGATCTCTCTGTGCATTGGTTTCCATAGTTACTGAGCCAGTTTCACTTTGACTTATTGAACTCTCTCCACCACTTGCAACAGAACCAGATGTCCTTTCCTGAACACTAAGAAATTCAGACCTTTTTAAACCACACTTTATTCCAGATAGAAGATACAAGAAGACTGTCATTCCAGACTGAACAATACCCAGTTCATGCAGTGTCTCATCATCCTTTGGCAGCCTGCGGCCTATAACCCATTGTTGTACTTTCTTGGGAAACCCATATCGGTCACATACCTACAGTAGTCAAAAACACAGTATTAAAAACATTCCTACTATTGCCACAAACCACCAGTATGACACGAGATCAGCAAGAACTCTAAGAAAGGTCCTACAGGTATGTATCAATGGTCCTGGTAGGGTACCAAAGGTTATTTTAATGGCTTGATGCCCTTATGGACCTACCTCAAACTGCTGTGTTTTTAAATAAAAATAAACAAAAATAATCTTTATCATAACAAAAATAACAAAATTAAAATGATTTATTTTCGTCAATATCATAAAATGCATAAAAGACAATTATGTTATTAATGATAATAATAATAATAATAATAATAATAATAATAATAAATGACAAACAATTTACTATTACTTGGACCATATAAACGCACCTCTTCCTTTAGCTTAGCCACTGTAGTTGTTGTTGGAACCTTCATCCTAAATGAACCACCCGAGGTTTCCTTGTCTTCAAGCAGCACTTTGACACTATAAGAGAAGGGTGGTTGTTTACAATGTACAGAGGAAGGGTGGTTACTGACACTGTACAGGGGAAGGGTGGTTACTGACACTATAAGAAAAGGGTGGTTATTGACACTGTACAGGGGAAGGGTGGTTGTTGACACTATAAGAAAAGGTTGGTTATTGACACCGTACAGGGGAAGGGTGGTTGTTGACACTATAAGAAAAGGGTTGTTCTTGACACCGTACAGGGGAAGGGTGGTTGTTGACACTATAAGAAAAGGGTGGTTATTGACACCGTACAGGGGTAGGGTGGTTGTTGACACCATACAGGGAAAGGGTGGTTATTAACACTGTACAAGGGAAGGGCAGTTATTGATGCTGTATAGGGGAAGGGTGGTTATTGACACTATAAGAAAAGGGTGGTTATTAACACTGTATAGGGGAAGGGCAGTTATTGATGCTGTATAGGGGAAGGGAGGTTATTGACACTGTACAGGGGAAGGGTGGTTATTGACAATGTATAGGGGGGAAGGCTGGTTAAAACATTATACCCATCCAAATATTCCACAAAAACGATGGACAGGGAGTTGATCATATTATTGTTGGATCAGAAAACTCGATACTTACATTACTGAACTTTGCTGCCCATTAATGTCTTGCTCAGGCTGTGCGTCTACTGTTACAAACACTGGGTTCTTTTGTTTGATGCTTAAATTCAGCTTTTTGCTTGCCAGATCAGAGGTTAGTTCTTCTGCCTTCTTTTTATCTCCAATGAGGATGGCATGACTTAGAGATGAGCAAATTTTATCTGTGATTTAAAACAGTTAGTTCTTCCATGAACACCATTGTCATCAATATCATTACTATTGCTATAAATGAAGGGTCTAGTGCAAAAACGATGTAAGTGACTTTTGATGAAGTTATCATTTCTCCCTACATTATTCCTATTATCTCTGCAGAATCATTGGGAGAACTTAGCATTTCATACTAAGTCACTTACATCGTTTTTGCACTAGACCCTTCAATTTTTACCATCAGGTGTATATCAGAAGAGAAAATAATTTATTATTCTTATTATAACTATTACTATTGTTATTATAAGAATAAAAGCAGTATAAATAAACTTAACAATGGCACAGCTATTGCACATAGCCTGCTGCCACCAGACGAGATCAATCAAAACCAAACAAAAAGCTTCAAGATCGTGTACACTGTAACACCATCAAGTTTTACAAATCATAGAACTTTACAGCCCCCCCCCCTTCCAAAAAGGTCCACTCAGAAATTACTACAACAGTAAGAAAGAGAAAGAGTGCACAAAGGTGCCTCCAAATGGTATGCTAGAGCCACTAGGAGTCAAGAGAGGCTTTCTTCCTTAGCTTTTCTGCTTTTCTCCATGTACATTATACAGCTGATATTAACCTAGACCAAGTAATTGAGCTGTTTACCCTACAGTATTCAGGGAGGCTGGAGTGTGGCATGCTCTTTAAAGACGCCTAACTCACCAAATGACAGCTAGTAATGTCTCAGCTATATACCAACTAAATATAGTTTCAATCACTAATTAAAAAGACGACCATAACTAACTAACATTTTTTTGATCTAAGCAATGAAAACACCGATCAAGATGTTTTTTTTTTCAATTGTGAGTGAAAAACTGGGCCTACTCATAAAGCTGTTCTGTTATGTTGTATGTAACAAATAAGGCTTTGTGAAATGCGTGTAGAATGTAAGGGACCGTGGAGCCATAGAACTGGGCAGGCTTTAGTCCTACCATAATTTTGCTGAAGAGAACTAACAGAAATTAATGATGAAAAAATTGACAAATTTTTGTTTGGGCTGATAGAAACAAATGCAGTTTTGGCGATCTCAGAAGTTTGAAATTTAAAAATTCTCTGGGAGCATGCTCTTGGACCCCTGAGAAAGCTTGCACCTTTGGCCCTTGTTGAGTCATGCTATATGCATGCTTCTAATGTCTCAAAATATGTTTCCAGGGTTCCAGATTAAATTACTATTAAAAATTAAAAACATAACCTGACTATATGAGTGTAATCTATTACCATCTTTTCTATTTTCACGAAAACAGCGTATATCAAATGTATATAATTTTTATGGGCTGCTGACACAAGGTCCGCTTAAGTTTGATGTGCACCCCCTGCAAAAAATGCTGGCTACATGCCTGCTTTATATCCACAGGTTGGGTAGAATTTTCTTTGATATAAGGTATTTGTTAGACAAATATTCAACCAAATCTTTAACCGCATACTATAATTGTAATTGAATTTTCTTAAATTGGATGATATGGATCGTAGTTAATATAGTATGGACTGGTTAGGAAACAATTGTGGTTTGTCTTTGTTTGCCTTTTTCTTTTGTTTTCTGGTCTTTACCCTGCACAAAATACAAAAGATTTTGAAATGCACTTCAACAAGTAGCCAATCAAAATTTTCTCAATAAAACCTGAAACAATGGACGTGCAAGGCCATGGTTTATAAATTCAAATGAACAAAGGCATTTTAGCATCTTTGCACATTCTTTGTGTTTCTCTCGAGGTTCACCGGTTTTCCTAACCAATTCATTTATATCAACTTTGTACAGTGTAGAATCAAGCACTATTAAACCTTTTCACTCCCGGTTTAAGAGTTTTAGAAAATTTCCTTATTAAAATAATAGTTGATTATCATTAAACTTTATAACTATTTGTAAACATAAAGTTTTACTATCTTAATCATTTTTTTATTGGAATTATCCTGGGCTGAGTTGTTCAAAAGACTATGAGCCCTAATTCAGGGTTAATTACCATGATGACCAATGGTTTTGTTAAGAGTTAACCCTGGATTAGTACTAATCATCTTTTGAACAACTCTACTCTGAAATATTGTATCAAACTCAACACCAGGTCTTACCAATGTTTGCATCTACATCACGCCTGCTGAGTACCCTTGCACTCTCTCTTGCTGGTTTAGGTGACCTGGCTGGTTCAGGAGACCTGGGTGATACCTTGGCAGAGTATTCTGGCCATGCCTGGGGAACTTGTACATAAGACCTTGGCTGTGGCAAAGCTGCTGCCTGCTGACCTGTGTAAAAAGTTACAGTTAACATATCATATTCACTGCAACTACAAAGTTTAACAACATATATAACTTGTCTCTTAAAGTGTCCATGAAATGAAAATTTTTATTATCTCAGCGGATAGACTTTGCTTAATGAGAAATAGCAGTGAAAACATTTTGTCAAAATCTTCTATGGTTCTTCAGATATTAACAGTTTAATGTTTTAAACCCATGACGTCAAATATGATACTCAAACTTGCATTTTTTAAAATCTGCTGCCAATCCATAACCTTGGGAGGAATTAAAACCTAAACTTTGTCTTTTGATGTATCTTGAGGTATCTTGTATTTTTTCATCGCTGTTCCTCATTTAGCAAGGTAGATATCTACTGAGATAATAAAAATTTTCATTCATTAGCACTTTAACTCCTGTATTGATTATTCATACTCATGGTAAATTCTCCCAAATAGGGGACTGATACTATTCACACAATAAGTTTGTGAGAATTTTGCTTTCCATCATCAATTGCTAACCTTGTTTGACCTGTTCTCTTTTTATTACCAACCACTCATTTTGTAGTGGGTGTGTGCTATACAAAGAGTTAGATGTTGATGAACCAGCTGGGCTGTAAAGATTTAAAGAATCTACCAATGTTTTCATACTCTATGTTATTGTTAGAGCCAAGTATGTAGAACTGCAAACTAATTTTTCATAATAATATTTACTGAATAAAATTAATAATCTAAAGCATTTTACTTATCAGGCACTTGATCACATTCACAATCCTAATATATATATATATAAGGGATGTTATTCCTGGACCCATCTATCTCAAAAAGTGAGGGAAGATTCCTTTTTGTTTACTTATTCGGTCCCTAAGTGACATACTTCTTACCTTGTAATGAGCGTAAGATATTTTGTACAACAACAGCAAATTTTCCCCCATCTGAATCAGGACTCATTTTCAAACCAAAAGTTGCTTTTGTTTCCGTTCTTATTTGATGCCAAGCAGGTTCTACCACTTGATAGGTGATTGTTGGTCGTAACTGTATGTCAAGAGCAACCTGAGGAAAGATGAGGAAAGATGAACTCATCGAACTCCTTCAGTCCCAGTTGTACTGATAAATTCTCCCAATTAGGGCCTGCACACTTACAATAGAATAAGTTTGGGAAAATTTTACTTTTCATCTTCAGTAGTTTGCCTTCTTTGTTTAGTTATCATTTTCTATTTTTATTATAAAAGTCTAAGTAAGGAGAAGTTAGATATTGATAATTGCCTGGGAACTACAGTCAACTGAAATTTAGTGGTCTGATTGATTGACAGACTGATTGATTGACTGATTGGTTGATTGACTGATTTGATTGATTGAATAATTGCAAATACACTTGATCATTCTTATTCAGAAATTTTTCAAATACCCCAAAGGAGCCTAATGTGCCAATTATTTAATAACTTTTAATAAAAGTAAGATCCATAAGAAAGCGACTAACAATCTTTCCCTCAGTTAAGGAACTGTATCTGATTTCAAACTGCTGCTGCAACATTTCTGCACAACTTGTCCATTAGTTGCTACAAAAGTATGATCGACTGAAGTAATAACTTTTTTTTTTTTTTTGGGGGGGGGGGGGGCACAGGTCTTACAAATGTTATTGAATCCTGTCGCCCAGGTAAAACAATGGGAAATAAACACTGCAAATCATTACGAGCTACCATACAAAGGCAAAGCAAAAACAGTTTTATATTTCAGAAACCATAACATTAGTAAGACGTGTGGCCCACCAAAACAGTGGGATATACGAACTGCGCATGATTGTTAAAATAGCTTATAGATAAGGCTAACAGCAGAAGCAGTTAAACAATAGTTGCGTGATCTCATTCGATGTTTCACTCAATCGTAGGAGGTGAGGCAGAGGGTGCTGTTCCCCCACCCCACCCTCTACCTTCTTCTCTTCTACATGTAACTTAGTATTGTCCTTGTTTTCTTGTGTTTCTAAAGTATTGAGCTAAAAATCCTGGAGATTGAGTTTTAGAGGTCCTGAGATTCCTATGGAAAAACGATGCCCCATCCTCCTCTCCCCTAGAAAGCTCTTACTTGAAATTCATACTATATTGCTCTCATATAGGCACTATAACTTATCACCATCTTATGCTGTATCTTACTGTACGTATTATCGTTTATGTTTTTCTCTACTCTGGTGAGTTAAAAGTCGGACATTTTAACAGATTTCTTAACTCCTAACCCCCTAGGACCCATCTATGAATTATATCTTGTTTACAGGACATTAAAATTATCTGTCTGACATAAAAGCAAAGAGCATGATGGAAAGAAATAACGTAGAATAAATAGCATTAAAATAGTGGTCGTTAAAGGACAGAAATATTGGCAAAATAGCTTAACTAGTTCTTTGTTTTTTCAACTACAAAAATGTACACGCTTTTGAAAAAAAAGTCGGTGCAATGTTTTTTCTTCGCAGACTCTTGGTCGTGTTCCCTGGCAAGTGTTTTTCCAGAACATCCTGGCCAGCAAAACACCAGTTCGTGCCCAGATCCTTTCTGTCACCTCTGCCTTATGGTGCCTGGTTATGACAGTGCCTGCTGTCTTGATTGGCGCTATTGCTGCATCAACAGGTAAGCTGTAACAGGCGGGTGAAGCCATTCACCTGCCATAGTCAACCAACGAGTTAACTTGCGCCATAGTTAACTAGAGATTCACTGAAGGTGCAGCATCATAACTTTAATATTGTATCATCAATTACGACAAGATCAGAAACCGCACGATGTTTTCTTAAAGACATTGACGAAATTGAAGTGGTTGAAAAAAATAATAATAAAAAATTGTTGGGTGGCAGTGCCCCACCCATGATGGGAGAAAGTCAAATTGACGATGGGCAATCAAGTTAGCAGTCCTGTCAATCAAGATAACATGGTAAAGAATTCTACTCAATTCAATGCAGAAAACAGCTGTTTTTCTTTAAGAGGAATCACTTCAACCTAGGTTCACGAGGTAGTAAAACAATTATGGCCAAATAAAGCGACGGGCTGGTATTTAATTCCACCAAAAGCTATATAAAAAAAATCGGCAAATGTCATGTACCACACTTACCGTACTCTATTTAACTATATTCTGAATCATGTAAAAATGCAACAACAACTTAAGCTTGCGGAAATTTCTTGTGTTTTAACAAATTCCAAGTCCGACAACTGTCCGCTTGCCGTCGCAGTGTTCATAGCTGAAAGCCAGCCCATATTTTAAGATTTTTTTGGAAGATTTTGGACGATTTAATTTTAGTAATATATATGCAACGTTCTATTGAGTTGTTTTTGCCATATCTTACGATATGTGCAATTGCGAAATATTGCCATTGTTGTTGCTACATCATAACATTGTCTTAAGCGGAATCTTCTATGACCTTCATTTTATAAATTGGTAACTGGTTATCTTTATTTGCTCCTTTATATTATATTACAATTCTTAAAATAATATAATCCTTACACACTCATTAATTATTTTTGGGGAGCAGGTTCCCCCGAATAATCGAATAACCAAAGGGCTATATAGTGAAAGGGAGAATAGAAGGTATATTACTGCATGGTCGCGTACAAACCACTCCTCTATATATCTGTCAGCTGAACGAGTTCACTGAATTATTTCCTAGATTGGTCACAAACGAGCCTGAATGAAACCTCAGAATATATCAGTAGCTCCGTGGAAACCTTACCTGTCGATAAATTCCTGGTCCTGCCTTTAGTACTTCGTCATCTCGCCCCTCAGTGGGTGTCTCTCATTGGACTGGTTGCCGTCTCCGCTGCGGTTACGTCATCAGTAGATTCCAGTTTCCTCGCAGCAAGTACCATGCTTTCTCACAACGTGTACAAAATGCTCTTTCGACCAATGGTGGGTAGTTTGCATTTCGAACACTTTTCGCTTTGTATAAATTGCAAGCCCTTTTTGTATGGGAGAGGGGGAGGGGGAAGGAGGGAGAGTTATTCGAAGAAACGCAGTATGAAAGGAGCCTGTGTAACTTCTGATGACATTAAATGCATTCATGGAAATATGGTCCTTGTAACCTATCTTACCTCATTCGCCGAAAAACAGTAAAGTGCCCTGGTCTAAGATCATAAGTCCGCCTACAACTTGAAGTTCCAAGGGTTGTTGAAAGAGCAGTGCAAAGCAATGTAGGCCGACGGCATGTTTCGATCGCTGCGCCAAACTCTGGAATGAGCTTCTGGTGCAGTGTCAGCCTCAAAGTATCGAAACCCCTGTTTAAAACATTTTCATCTAAGGAGTTTTAGGTGTAAACAGTGTCTTTGAATTTTGATGAAAATAGGCACTACAAAAATTATTCGTTATTATAACATATATCTATATTTGACGGAGCTAGGAGTATTAGTTTTGTCTTTTTCATTGCTATTGAATAATTGACCCTTTGTACTCAATAAAAATTTGAATCACATAGTGAGTTTATTGAATCTGTCTAAACTACACTTGCTTAAACTCCTGACACCATGTTGTATCGGCTTTTTTGTTTTTGCAGGCTTACGAAACCGAAGTTCTATGGGTGCTGCGAATATCCATATTTCTTATGGCAGCCTGTACAACAGTTGTAGCTCTTCAAGTGAAATCAGTTTATTCGCTGTTCTTTCTGTCAACAGATGTTCTCTATGTCATTCTCTTTCCGCAGCTGTTCTGTGCGCTCTATATTCCGAGCACAAACACATATGGTTCCTTCTTCGGTTTCATAGTTGGGCTCGCGATTAGGTTCGTGGGGGGCGAGCCAGCACTAAATATACCGGTCCTCCTCGAGTTCCCCTTTTATTCCTCTACTGAAGGACAGCTATTTGCATTCAAAACAACAGCCATGCTAGCTTCGTTGTTTTCAATCATTACAGTTTCGCTGCTGCTCAAATTGCTTTTCGAAACGAAAACATTGTCTCCCTGTATGGATTTTGGCTGTTTTAAGAAACGCAAAATTAGTAGGGGAAGCTATGTGAATGAGCTGTTAGATATGACTGACGAAACTTTGAAAGCTGGAAAGTTGAGCAAACTCAAGGAAAGCGACGTGTGACCCAGCAAGAGATCCCTCACAAAATTATTTTTCAATCAGCGTTGAAAGTAGTGGTCATGAATATCTTATCTTAAATCAAACTAGAATGAGCGATTTCAAGCATAGCTTACAGGGATATGTGATGAGAGACAGGAGCTCAAGACAAAGTTATTGTTGTGTTCGACTACTGAAAAAATGCTTTTTTCTAAGGAAACTTAACTCTTTACTCAACTAAAACCTCTATAAAAGAGTTACATGTTTGTACTTGGTTATGCTGGGTAGTGCATCTTTGGTCAGGCTTGACCTCAGCAAATTTATGAATCCGTGTTTATTTGACAATGTTTAACAACTATGTCCTCCGAAGGA
>JAOBRD020702042.1:0-14534 GCA_027575215.2 Hydrozoanthus sils
CACAACGCAAATTTGTCCTCGCTTTTTTTAAATTTTGAATTACTTTGCAAGGTAGCGGCCGAACTTCAGAGATTTGCCGTTACCGGTGTGCTGTACAGCTAGTTGTCAATTATGTAGTCTCGATGACCGGCTTTTGTTAATACAATTAGCTCATTGTAGAATTACTATTGACAAAACATAACACATTTGATGATCGCCTGCTGCGAATTTTTTTTGAGGCTAAAGCTCGTCATCTCATATTATGTCTTGTGGGTGCCTTTGTGGGCATCGATCGTTATTAAGAATTGGTCTCTCAAACTGTGGTATGCTAAACCTGGAACACTGCTGTCGGACTGAGGTTTTAACCTATGGTAAGTTAAATTCGGATTAATCAGGCGTTTGTCTACATTAAACATATGATATTCTAAACTCGGAATATTGCAGTTGGACTTTAGCTAAGTGTTTGTGGTAGGTTAAACTTGAAGAGTATTGAAGAGTTGGAGTACAGTAAACTTGTAGTATGCTAAACGGGAAGTGTTGAAAAGTTGACTACAACAGTAAGCCTACGATACGCAAATCATAAGGTTTTCTTGCCAATCAAGCTCTTTATTGTAATGTCTGATCCACTATTTACTAACACACTATGCTACGTCGCCGTATGGTCAGCCGGGTTGGTAAGGCGTCAGTGTCGTGCGGTGAGGGCACGGGTTCGATTTCTGGTGCCGAACCTTCACTCTGGGTCGTAAAACAACGGAGGAGGTGCTATCTTTGTTCTAAAATGTGCAGACGTTTAGACCTTCGCACCTTCTCGAAAAAGGACGTTAAACCGGTAAATTGGTTTTACAGTCCAATTAGAATTAGAATTAGAATTATATAGTGGAGCGGTTGGCGGAGTGGTAAGATCTCTGCCTCCCAATTCTGATGTCCTCGGTTCGGTTCCCGGCCTTGTCGAGGGTTGAATATTTGGATGACCTTCTCTCCCGCTAAAGGCCACTCAGCTTTCCATCCCTCTGGGGTCGGTAAAATGAGTACCAGCATACATGGACCGCTTTCAAGCGGTTGCCTATTGCGCCTATATATGCTTCCGGTCTGCTGGGGGTAAACTGATCATTGCAAAGCGTCTTTTAGCATGTACATGGAAAGGGCGCTATATAAATGCACAACTTTACCTTTGTTTAGAGTAGAGTCCTATAACTGGGTTGTAAATCTGTTGGATTCGCCGAAAAGTAGTGAGGACTATATAATGGGAAACGAATACTAAAGCACAATCTATATCTTTATTATTTATTTTTAAAATTCTAATAAAATTATTTTGAAAGATTATAAGTTTTGTATGACAAGAAACTTTTGATAGCAAACCAATATGTAGGGTACTCAGCTATGAAGAGAATAATCACAATATATAAAGTGTAATATATGGATCGGCTAACCAATGTGCATAGGCGACTGGCGTGAAATGGCAGAAGCATGAAACAAGAACGAAAAAATATTAACCATTCCGTTAGAAAGTAAATACTCCATAAGTTGAATGCCAGAAAAAGTTTTGAATCACTACAGACATTCACTGGTTAAGTTCCCGTTTGACATATATGCCCAATAGTTGAATATGATTCGATACCCGCCAGTGACTCAAATTTTTTCCGAGCATTCAACTGGTGGAGCGCTTTCTTTCCAACTTTATAACCAAGTGGCGGACTTCCATATGGAATCGTTTTGGAACTGTTCCGTTTTTTTCGTGTGAAATCCTGTTCACACGATTTTTAAAATTGGTATACAGAAAGTACAACAATAAAACAAGAATAATGGAGATAGTTTCTTCGTGCGTGTTTCTAGCTTTTAAATTTATAAACTTTCCGCGTATGATCACACTAGCTAGTGAATTATTGCTGGTCTATTTACAACAATTGCTAATGCTTTCTTGTACCTATATTCACATTTGCTAATTATGCATTCTTGCTGGTCTATTCACACTTGCTTAATGCATTCTTTCAGGTCAATTATCACACTAGCTCACGCATTATTGCACGTCTATGCACACTCGCTAAAAATACATTCTTGCTGGTCTATTAACACTTGCTATCACGCATTCTTGCTGGTCTATTCACACTTGCTTATGCATTCTTTCAGGTCAATTATCACACTAGCTCATGCATTATTGCACGTCTATGTACACTAGCTCATGCATTATTTCACGTCTATGTATACTAGCTCATGCATTGTTGCACGTCTATATACACTAGCTCATGTATTGTTGCACGTCTATGTACACTAGCTTATGCATTATTGCACGTCTGTATACTAGCTCATGCATTATTGCACACTTATGTACACTAGCTCATGCATTATTGCACGTTTATGTACACTAGCTTATGCGTTCTTGCTGGTCTATTCACAACAGCTGTTACATTATTGCACAACGCTTGCGTTATGTCCACCTTAAGTGTGGACCAGGCTTTAGATGGGGCTTTTCATTCCAGACAAAAATTTTTCGACGTTTCTTTATTCTAAGAACCTCAACCAAAAAGCACACAAATTGTGGATTCTGTATTTCAAAAGCCTAAAAAGTTTGAACCATAATTTAACATCACGCCTACAAAGTATCTGTTCCCTGATTGGTTGATTTGCTGGGTACACCTTGCAACCCGTTCTATTTTAAAATTTTCAACTCAAAGCAATCACACCTGAACTGCATCGCTTGTTCTTTAACTTATATAATCAGCTAGTGAACATTTCTTTTCATTCATAACGCATCTCTTCAAAACAAACAGTTCGTACGCTGTCAGAGGACCAAACTTTAGGAGTTTCCAGGTTTTCCAGGAAGCGTTTGAGTCCAATGACATTGCTGTGCAACCACCAGCAGCCATACTTGCTTTTCTCTTCTTTGAACATTATCTTCGCGCGACGTTGGTCAAAGTATCAGAAGCTCCAGACTATGCAGCACTAGTAAGCACCGCACTCTGGCAGAGAAAGATAAATTACTTGCTCTTTATGTTTTCAGCGTACTTAAGAATTGCCAATGCTTTTAACTCGTATATGAATGCTTCTTCTGTTCATATATGTATCCTTAAATGAGAAGCTTTTGAATTTTTTATGTTTCGTTACTTTCTGAGTATGGCGGTGGTGGAGGAGTTCTATCGACTTCACTGTAAGGGGGTAGTGTAGGAAAGATTTTCATGGCAACCGAAGTGGGTGTCGCAGTATGATAGGGGGGCGGGGGTGGTCTTCTATCTTCGTTTCCTAATACCCGAGCAATTTGTTGCAATCTCTCTCTTCTCTCAGAATGATGCAGTTGTCCTGGTTGACAATTATCAGACTCTCTCCTGTGTTGTCTTCTCTCCTCAGAGGCCTAAAACCATCACAGCATGCAACAATCAATAAATCATTTATATATTACAGGGATGTAGCCAGGGGGGTCCTGGGGTGCCAAGACCAGCCCAGGACCCCCCTTTTGTAAGCCTTTTTTAACCCGAACAACCTACAACAGGTGGCGAAAATGCCTTGGGAATTTGGTGTGCACCCTCACTTTGACGCATTGGGACCCCCCTTTGAAAAACCCTGGCTACGCCCCTGTATTCTAATACTGTACACTGCTCAATAGATCTACACAAAGTTTAAGTAATAGGTTCTATGAATCAAGAATGCAAAATGTACCTATTAAAAAAAATCAGATTTCAGACTTTCTATCCCTGAAGATTAAACCTTAGACTGAACAATCATGAATTAAGTTTTTATATACAAGTGGTATTAACATAAATAACAGATTAAGTATAACAATTTAGCTAAAGTTCGATTGGCTCATAGTTGAAGCTATAAAGGGATAAATCTCAATACAGAATAAAATAAAAGGATAATTCTTAACAAAGAAACAACCCAAATAACTTCAACCCTGGTTTAAGCCAAAACTAAAGCAGTATTTTCTCCTTTAACCAAACATTTACACTTCTCGTAAAATACTGTCTAGATTTTCCACAGAAACACTTGTCAATTCCGGAATTACAGCTCAAATCAGGCTCTGTAAGGTTGGAAACAAGAACGAAGATTAAAACTTTGGCTCTTGGTTAGTGCTACCCATGAACCTTTGAACAAGTGCGCCCTGATAAATTTATATCAATAACCTTGAAGATGCCATAATAACAAACTTACTCTGGTCTCCCTTGATCTACTATGGCTGAGCTCACTTTGCCTGGTCTCGTTAATGGAGCTTTGTCGTGTTGACAGTCTTGCGTTTCTGTGTCCTTGGTGCTGGGAAAAATTGAGAGAGTAAAGTTATTAATGTTATTAACTACCGCCTGGTTAACGTAGTTGGTAAGGTGCCAGTCTTTAGTGCGGGAGGCCTGAGTTTGATTCCCGGTGCTGGACCTTCACTCAGGATCTTAAAATGATCAAGAGGAAGGTAATGCCTTTGTCCTAAAATCTGCAAATGGTTAGACCTTCACATCTTTTCGGATAAGGATGTAAAACCGTAGGCCCAGTCTCTCGATCTCCTATCAGGGGACTTAAAAGAACCCACAATAATTGTCGATGAAGAGTAGGGTGATCCCAGTGTCAAGGTCTGTCTATTCTACTAACTGAGGGCAACTCTTATGAATATAGTTGTGAGCCATGTATAGCAGACTTTCTAAGACCCTCAATACCAGAGTCATCTGTAAATCATTGTTAAGTGCCTTTGTGCATCTACCTATGGAAAAGGCGTATATAAATGCTAATCATTATCATTATTATTAATACTATATTATTTTACAAATTTAATGATATTGCTTGAGCAATTAGCTAAAACTTTATAAAGCATCTAGCTACCACAGAACTTATTAATTGGAAAACTGTGTTTGATCATCATTATTGCTATTGAAACTTTAAAAACATTCTATATGGTTGAAATTTTAAAAGATGTGAGCTTTCGGCTACCTATAGCCTTTAATGAAATCTAAAAGCATAAAAACTATAATATGAGTAAGTCAATGTGTGAAAAAGAATTAAAATAATAAAAAGATATGAAGCAGCTAAAAGCCAATAAAAATGCTAATGGTTAAAAGGATTGAATATTGCCTAGGTAACAGTCTAGAGTTATTGTCAGCATTTTCTGTAGCTGCTGTAGGTATGCCAGGATTCCAATGTTTTTCTGACATGCTGAATTCCTTTATCAATAACGCACACATTGTCAAAGTCAATAGAATGGTTGTTTGACCAGGCGCGATTGGCAATAATGGAGCCTTAAGCATATTTCTTGATTTTAAGCAAGTGTTATTTTTTTTCTAGTTTATAGGAAACATCTGACAGTTTCACCAATGAATGTAGTTCCAGGAACAGCCCGAGCAAGAACTTTATAAATAACATTTGTTTGGAGTCCTAAAGATTGTCTGAATTTGGGGGACAGGAATTCTTTTAAAGGTTTGCTGACTACATGGATATCATTTTTACGGAGCATATCCATACAGTCAGCAAACCTTTACCTAGGCAATATTCAATCCTTTTAATGCACTAGCATTTTTTTGTTGGCTTTTAGCAGTCTCGATATCCTTTTAATATTATTCTAATTCTTTATCACACATCACCTTTCTAATTCGTATTATAGTTTTATTGCTTTTAGTTTTCATTATAGTTTGTTAAAGTCTGGTAGCCAAAAGCTCACATTTTCTAAAATTTCAACCAGAGAACGTTTTTAAAGTTTAATATGTGTAACCCTGGTTAATTGTCTATTTCTAAATTATTGTTATTATTGTAAATAAATTAAATTATTATTATTATTAAATTATAATTATCATTAAGATAACTAAATTATAACTTAATTGTTATTATTATCATTATTATTATCACCATTACTAACAAAAAATAAAATTATTGTAATTATTATTGTTGTTACTATTGATTAATGACATCTATCTTGGCCATTAAAGAAATATTTAACATGTAAGTATTAGCTGTACTGGGTCATCTGACTTCAAATTAATTGTAACTGGTCAGGTTGCTATTACAAGATTGTGAAGAACCCTTGATTAACTAAGAGTTATATATTAAATAAGAGTTATATTGTTTCCAACAAAAAGATAAATAAGGCTAACAGTACCTACGTTCTTAAAGAAAACTTGGGCACACAAATCTGGAAACAAATGCAGTTACTCTTGTGTCTCCACTTATGGTCAGAAATGACTACATATACAAAAATTACTAAAAAATCAAGTTTTAACAAATTTTACGTGAAATTTATAATTCAACTAGCCAAGAACCCTTTAACTAAAATTATGAAAACTCCAAATATTACAAGAATTTAATAATTCAGCCAGTTAAGAATAATGAAAACTCCAAATATTACGAGAATTCAATAATTCAAGCTGTCAAGAACCTCTTAATTAAAGTTATGAAAACTCCAAATATTACAAGAATTTAATAGTTCACCTTAAATAAAATTATAAAAAACCCAAATATTATGAGTATTTAATAATTCAGCCAGTCAAGAACCCCTTAACTACCGTATTTTGCCATGTATAAGACAACCTTTTAACACCAAAAATTCACATCTAAAATCGTACTCGTCTTATAAACGGATCAAAACATGAAATTTTTTAACACCCTTTAACACTCCATAAAAAAATTTAAAACCAGCATTTAGATCATATTAAGTACTTGAGGCAAGAAAGAATTCTGTGATCTTTACAGTATACTATGTACAAACAATCGATTATCGTAAAAAATGAAATGAATAATAATTATGTACTTCACTGACTGTGTAATTTGTGTATTATTGTTTTTTATTGTATTATTTTCTCAAATTTTTGTTACAAACTTAGATTTTTTGGTATTTTTATCTCCCAAAATATTGAGATCGACTTATACATGGGAACTCTAAAACTTGCACTTTTTTGGCTGCAAAATGGGGGTCAACTTATACACAGTGTGGACTTATACACAGCAAAATACTGTAAGGTTACAAAAACTCCAAATATTACAAGAATTTGATAATTCAGCCAGTCATGATCTGCTAAATTAATTTCTCATAACATTTGGAGTATTTGTAATTTTAATGGAGGGGATCTAGACTGTTTGAATTTTTAATTTCTTGTTAAATTTGTTAAAACTTATTTTTTTAGTCATTTTTGTTTAATATGTAGTCATTTCTGACCATATCTTCTCTTGTGCATAGTTTTACAGCTACAGACATAGCATGGATTACATGTTGAAAATAATTATATATGGCTACTAAAACTTGGACTCAGGCTACTAATTTTGCCTCTGGTAGCCAGTTGGCTATTAGTACTGGAAAAAATACTTTCAATCCCTAGACTTACTTTCTGAGGCTTAAAATAGGTATTTTTAAAACTATCTCACTGCATCAGGCTTCTCAAAACTACAGTAGCCAGCTGGCAGCCGAATGAGCCACCTCTTCCAGTGATTTAGATGCCTCTAAAAGCTGCAAAACCACTTCCAACCAGCACAGAAGAAAATTAATGTTTACCCAAAAAGTTCTGTTAGCCTTCGTGTGTTAAACAAAAAATATCATGGTACTTTTGAAGTAGTTATTTTTAGTTTATGAAATCGAACACAAATTATAGCACTGTTTATTGCATTTGGTAACTTTGAGGCACTGCAACCTGGGGTTTGCAAGATAATGCATGCCTCAGGAGCTCTTTTAAGTAATAAAAGGGGTTACAGCTAAAGTGCTTAATCATGCTCCTTTGGCATCCAATTGCTTACACTGAAGCTTTAACCTTTTCCTCTGCAACATTTTGAGAAACCTGCTGCATAAACAAAGCACAAACCTGCTCAAAGGAACTGCGCTTGTCACAGCATCCATTGTTGTAAATACAAACTGCTTTAAAAGTGATAACAATTGTCTTAAGATTAAGAATGAATATAACTGCTACAATGGCCAGGAAAGAACCATAGAACAAGTTCCACTGCGTGCTCTTGGTTTCTTTAACTAGCATTGGTAGTAAAACCCAAAACATCAGAACATCTAGGACCACAGACAGGATTGATAAACCCATGAAGAACTGGATCTGTAAAGAGAGCATACAAACAGGCCTATCAATGAGCAAAATTGGATGCGTGTGGTACATCCCCTGCTTCGGCCGAATGAGGCGGGCTATGGCTGGCAATGTTTTCAGGTCCCCAGTTTGCAGTAAAAACAATTTATTTGTATAGGTTTATATTTAATAATAATTAAAACATTTCAGATAGTTTCAAGGAGTAATTCAGCTGTAGGACGATATATTTTTTAGAAGCATAATTTTTGAAAGCAAAGTACTTAAGGTAAATGATTTGCTTCGTTAAATGAGGAATTTGTATTGTGATCTTTGAAGAAAACAAAGACATTCCAACAGTGATAGTAAACATAATATTATGTTAGCACCTTTATTATCCACATGGATTTTGTACAATAAAATCCAGCGATTTTGTCACTTTCATCGTCTGGGCAAGTTACTCTCTAAAGATATTGATTTGAGCATGTATTTTTTCTGAACAAATATAAAATTTGTGTATAAAATTTGTGTTATGTGGAATATTCCATTTTATACTCCTTTACCACCCAGCTGTACTAAATTATTGACATTTTGAGATATTGACATTTTGATAATTTGTACTCAATTTTCAAAGTTAAGCCAATGAGATTAACGGGTTTAACAATATTGCAACAACTAGCACCTTTCTGTATCCCCCACTGCCACTGACCTGGCCAATCCAATTTTTTTCATAGAAATTAATTTGATATTAGAAGATTTTGTTAACATGCCATAAAAATATTTATGACGAGCTTCCCCTCATCTTTTGATGCCAGACACATCTTCCCCTCCTTCCCCCTCCCCCCATATCTCTATTTTCTTTAACAAGTATCTTGAATTAAGCTGTAACAGACAATTTAGCTATATATAGCAAAGAGAGTTGGTAGAAATACCAGAAACACAAGGACTGGACACTAATTGAAGGGTCTAACGCAAAAATGAGGTAAGTGACTTCTGATAAAATTGTAAACTCTCTTTATATTATCCCTATTATCTCTTCATAACCCTTGGGAGAATTTAGCATTTCATATAGTCACTTACATTGTTTTTCACACTAGACCCTTCAATTTACACATTCATGACTGCACCGTATGTAAATGAGGAGTTGTGTTGATTTCAGTTACCTCATTGGGGTCTTAGTTCTCTTATTTTACATAAATTAGTTTATTTAACAACTCTATTTGATTTTTTTATAATATGATTGTTGAATTAAAATAATTGTGGGTTTAGACCAACCACTGTATAACTGTGTGTTGTTTTGTTAGCAATAGGACTCAGAAGCACGAGTAAAGAGTGCCTAAAGTTAACATGTTCTGACTGGCTAGCTTGGAGTAACAACATGCAGTCATGTAATATTTATAATTTTTCTTTAGGATTTACAACTGAGTAAATTCCAGGCAATGTAATCAATGCTCTTTTGCTTTGAGCAATTTTTCCATCCATTGCTTTGCTTTGCAATCACTAAATAGCCTAAAAATATTCATTGCTTTTACCTTGCTGGCTTTAAGAATCTTTAAAAACAATATTATTCTGTAAATTGAAAAAGATTATTCATCGTGGCTGAAGATATTTAGTGAAATAATTGTTCAGTTGTCTCACAATGTGAGTCATTGAGGACTACAAAATAAGTTTCTTGACTTCTCTCAATGACTCAAATTATGAGACAACTGAATAGTTTCGCAAAGTGATTTTAAACTGACTTAGTAGTGAAAGTTTAACTTACAAGAGATTTCCTTGGATTCTTGTGAGACAGCAATCCAACACAACCAGAGAAAACATACTGCATAACAAACACAAATAGGAACTTCTAAGTTACATGTGAGTTATGAAAGTCAGTTAAGAAGCTATAAAGCTATAGATAAAAAAACGACAGTAATTACTGTACTGTACTTTAGATATAACAATATCCAACAACACCAAAAAAATTATAGATAACAGTAACAATAATAACATATTTATCATACTTATCACTCAATAAAAAAATTCATTGCCAGATAACTTAGGTTGTTTACATTACTTCATGAAAATGTCATCTTAAAAAGCAAATATATGATTTAAGCTTATACTTTCATAAAAAATAGTGGCTATGTATACTACTTATTAATTATTATAGATTTTTTATGAATTAAACAAAGTTCTGCATTGAAATAAATAAGGTCTAATGTATTAACTTTGTATAACACCAAGATTTTATTTGATGCAATATTGAATTTTGCATAATTTTAAGCATTTTCAAAAAAGATTAGAATAAATTAAAGAATTGCTCATTATATATGTTTGGGTGGCTGTCGCTAAATGTTTATTTATAATAAATATGCTGCATGCAAAATTAAATACAGTGAGGAACAAAAGCTCCACCATTAGTTTATAACTGGAAATGATCATTTGCACCAAGTCTTGGCACTTTTTGAAAATAAGTTTCTGCAAAATGTCAGAACACAACTCCATATAAATACCACAATTCTAGAAGAATTAAGAAGCTGAAATCATAATAATTTAGTACTGAAAACTATTTAACTTTATTTCGCCCTGTTAGTAATTCGAGAATACTCTAAAGAGTGACCAGTCACTAAGTATTTAGCATTTGTTTTTAAAAACTATAACTTTATAACTAAACGGAACAAATCTCAGAAGGCAAAGCAACAGCTGCATTCGTAATTTCATTTCCGTATTAAATTGATTTAAAAGCAGCGAGCATCTGGCAGATAACCGAGTATCTGTCAGTATGAGCTGCCAATTTGGTAAGGTTAAAAGATAACGCACATTCCATGATACCTACCCGATCTGGTTTAAAATATCTAAGAACTAGGGATTTTGGATCGAGACGCGAGTGGAATTTAACTGCCTCTTGAAAACTGAGTATGATTTTTGTTTTTTGTGTCGCAAATTGAAATCGTACTTTCAAAGAACCAGGGAAAAGACTGTCGAAACTGTTGGCCAAATTATTCAACTTCCCGCAAATGCGGTCAAACAACTTGACAGATGCGAAGGCTCGCGACTCATGTTCCAAAGCCCACTAAGAAAATGTTTATCACTAATAAATACGATTTTCCTACCAAAACGCCTGCCCAAACTGGCAATCCATTTGGTTTAAAATGAAGAATAGCGAAGTGATCATCGTCTCTTGTGTTAAAACCTCCAATTCCTATACTTATAAGACCTGAAGCCAGCTCCGCCAAGCCGATATAAAGGGCAGCTTTAACAGAATAACGAATTTCCGCCATGTTTTGATTCTTGCGACTTCTTTAGTATGCTTGTACTGGGCATGGGAACAAGTTGATGATCGGAACGCCTCGGAAGTACTCGGAAACTAACGAAGGTTTTATATTAAAATTGCTACTAAAGCTCGGCTACTAAGTAACTAGCTTGGCTACAAAGTCGGCATGTCGAAACAACCAAACAACAAACCATCAAAATGGCGCGGTTGGAAGGTCGTAAAATTAACGAGTGACTATAATGCGATGGTTGGGGATTGCGATATCTTCCCTTGTTGCTATTTCTATAACGGGATTTTCTATCACAACCTTAGCCCTTTACTTTGTGTGCTTGGGATCAAGTTTCTGGCTTGTTCGTCAATTTCTGATCAATCACTACGAGTTTGATTTCGAAGTGATTTTTAATCTTTTCGAGTGGTTCGGATATGGCGCCCCTCGTAGGGTGCAGCGTGTTAATCATGCATTCAACTCGAGCTATGGCGTGCATTCACTCACAGAAATTCCGCGGCCTATTACTCGAAGTCTAGACCGAATCATCTCGCATATTTTGCGGGATTTTATTTCATCTTGGTACGATGATGTTGCGAAAGGGATTTCGTTCAAAGATGAAACGCAAAGGTTACTTCAAACCCTAACAGTGGAGATCTACAAACGAGCATGTGACATTGATGTTCGAAACCTAGTTGAACAAGCTATCGTTGCTTTTCATGTGCACCTACAAAGATATAATAAATCGGTCTCTGTGGTGAAGGGTAAAGATTCTAAATTGAATTTAACCATGTCCTCGACGCAATTTCTGATCGGGGCTTACGAATCTCAGGTCAGGAGAAGACACATCGCTCTGTCTAATACAGCTTTAGAACTAAATTACTTACGAGTTGTGATTGATTTGTTGTTGTTCCTCCTGATTAAGAGTGATGAGTATAAGTGTAATATGGGTAGGTTTATGCTTAAAGAAGTTCTTGCCGGGCAAACCCTGAAACCTCTGGCGGATCTCATGACCGACCCCGACTGGATAAACGAAGCAATAATCGCAATTCTTGAAGAACCTACTGCTAACAATGAGTTACTTGGGAAAAGCTATGAAAATGAAGACAAACTGTGTTTTTCATTATCAGATAATACAGACACTTCTTCAAGCAAGTTAAACATAGCAAGCCCAAAGGAGTTGGAACAGAAACAAGATGGTGAAAATCTTTCAAGGGAAGGCAACTTAGAGTTGACACAAGACAGAAATACTGATATAAATCATGCAGAAATCGAACCAAAACCTGAAGAGTTAAACCAGACTGAGATGATTGTGTGCGAAAACATGCCTAGCGATACAAAATTCTCTAAAGAATTACCCAATACTATGGAAATAAAAGATTTAAATGTTTCTTCAAGTCTTTCATCTTCATGGTCGGTTGTCCCACCATCAAGAGATGAAACATTTTATTCAAAGAGTTATGAAAATTTAAGGGACAAGCTTCTTCAGGATGAAGTCAAAGGCAGAAATCTTAATGACTTTAGAAGGTTGGGCTCTTGCTGTCGTAACTTTGAGACAAGTTGTGATGTTGATGCTGATCATCGTGGTAGAAGAAATCATGAAACAATTACACAAAATCATTTTGAGAAAGATATTAATAAATCAACAAGTTTGAGCAGATCTAGAAGTGCATCTTGTGCTGAGAATATTAATGACTGTGGCAGATCCCACAAAAATTTGTCTAGGTCAATTAGTGTCCCAACACAACTGTCATCATACAAAATAACTGAAACACCTGTGGAGCAAGCAAACAATGGACAGATATTTGAGTATGGGTCACCATTCTATAGCATTAGTTTTCGTACTGATAGTGACTCGTACATAACTGCCTCAAGTGATGATGATGACTATGATGAAGTGGAAGAAGTATATGAAAGTGATGATTTTGTTAGTGAGAGTGGATTGAGTGGGTTGGTAACTGATGGGGTACCAGACATATCGCATCGAGGTGGTACAAGTAGGTCACTTCATAAACAGTTTTCCTTTGAGGAATATATCCAGTTACCTAAAGAAGTTGCTTGGGCATCACAGGGTACTAACAAAGTTCCAGATCAGTCACAAGAAAATTATATTTTGAATGATTCACCAATGCATCCACATAAAAGCAGTGACAATTCTGAGATTGATATAACCAGTGGTAGCTTCTATCATGGTAATCTTGAGAAGAAGCTTGGAAAAAGCCATTTGCTTAGAAATTCAAAAACTTCCCAAAGTTCAAGCTCAACTGCTACTAGTAGTCATGATTCAGATTCCTTTCTAGGTGAAACAATCACAAGTGCAAAGCAAAACTGGAAAAAGCTAGTTTCCACAATTAAACCATCTGTGAAATTCAAGTTTACAGACAGCAAGCCAACTGAGGACAAACTTCTTAGCAGGAAACAAGTTAATGAAACAAGTTCCTTAGTCCCTGCTGCGAAAGATTTGCCAGGTGAATCAAGGAAAATCTTTTCTCGCAGTGATGCTGTTATAGATTCTGATAGTGATACTGAGGGAAGCGTTAGGGCACCTAAAGAAAATCCCGGTGTTTGCGAGGAAATTGTCTATGGCAAAGAGGACTCTGGGGGTGGTGGTGGTTCTGATAACAAAGGAATAATTAAAGTTCACCCAAGCTTGTTGATCCAGATCCCAACAACTGAGTTGCTGTCAGAAACAGATGAGAGGGGACCGGGAAGGAACAAGTTTACTGTCTATCATATAGAGGTTAGAACATGTAGTATTTTAAATTTTTGTATTGTGTAACTCTTTCAGCTCAAATGCACCAAATGGTTGTGTTGCTAAATTCACCTTACTAGAACCCATTCTTCTTCTTAATGCCAGTTTAGGAGAATTTTGCTTTTCATCTTAAGTGTTTTTCATGTTTTGTCAATTGTATTCATTTTTTCTTACAAAAATGACCTATGTTGTATGAGTTACAGTATGTACTTAAGGAGAAGTTAGAGGTTGGGGCTAAGGGTTAACTTGCTGTGTGTAGCTAAATTTCCTTATTTCAGCATGATGATTTGTTTAAATTTTCAAATTAAATAGATCCTAGTAAACCCATTTAACAATTGCAAACTTATACATCATGTAGTTTTTTTTAGTGAAAATCACCACAATTTTCATCATGTAAAGAAAGCTGAAAGTAATTACTATTAATATTATATTATATGCAAACTAAGTTATTGGCAATGATAAGAAAATTAATTTTTTTTATTGTTATTGACTGTCTATGATTATTGTTATTATCATATATGCATGTAATAGATTGGTACAAGAATCTTCCATTTTATTATATTTTTTCATCATCATATATATGTTTGTATAAATTGGAACAAG
>JAOBRD020702148.1:0-14532 GCA_027575215.2 Hydrozoanthus sils
ATGTATGTATGTATATTTATTTTGTTTAGATATACGAGTACTCGTGGTAGCCCAACACGGTCCTCTTCCTATTGTACAAGTCTACGAATCATTTGGCTTGGCTCAGGTGACAACGCCTCGGACTTAAACAATGAAATTTTTAAGACAATGTAATTGACAGCTTGTTTTGTCTGTAGCGTTCTATTATAGCAACCTTTAGGTGATTTGCCAAACCCGCGATTCCACGTTTCTTGTGCGCGTCAGGAGGCAATGGTTATATCATTTAAAGCGAGTTCGTTGCGATAGTTAGCTTCTATTTCATTTGTGCTCGTCAAGGGAGAGAGGCTCGGCATTAGGAAGAAAAGGTAAGCCAGGCATATTTATTCCGTGACTCAGTACTCTTGCTTTATTTCGATTACATGTAACAATTCGTGCACCTGAAGAAACTATCAGTAATTAGGACTGGTAATTCGCACGGTATAACTAAAGGAAATGTACCAATTGAAAGCAGAAATATGTAGATAAATACATTCTTTACCTTGTTCACGACTTCTAAAATCAGATGCGTCTGCTCAGGCAAACGAGTCTGACGCAGTGATTATTTTGAGAAAATGTAATCAGGACAACCGGATTTGAGTCGCTATCACTGCTTTTTCGACCACACTTCGAAGTTGATCAGTGTCAAACCTCGTTGTCGTTTCACAGCCAAAACGCGAGACGGGTGAAAAAATTAGCACAGATCCATAGAGACAAAACTTTTGCGATCGCGTGCAATAATCTATCCAAGTTCTAAATTAGAGGGCCAGTAAACTTGTTCGTGACTAGAAGAAACGACATTTTGTTATCAGTTTAACCCTGTCTACTGGTTTCAGTATAAAGTTACGTTAAAAGTAATCACCTCTGAAACTGATAGTATAAACAAAAACTTTCGTAAATTGGAAGTCTCTTTGTAAGGTGAATAATGCGAATTGTTAACCGCGCACTATCATTTTGTTCTTCGTTTTATCATCGAATGAATGAGGAACGTGCTTGCATTATGTTGTGGTAAAGGACACGGAAAGGAAAAGCTCTTTTCTTGTTGACCACAGACAAGTTACTCCTTAAGTAAGGGATTACCTCAAGTACATCCGGAGTTTTTGTACTGTACTTTGACATTATATTGGTTTGCATCAACAACGGTTATTTGATATCCGCCCGCTGCCTATCGGTATATATATACATCGTTTCAGCCCTCACGTTTTGTCTACAAGTCTCAACATCAGTGTATGAAAATAACAGATTTGGGGCGATAATCAATAACAAAAAAGAATTCGCGATTACTGAGATTGTTGTTCTGTCTAATGCCTTAATAACAGCAAGCGGGATTTTATTGACTGTGAAACGTGTGCAAAAGGATTAAGATTAATTGAGCTTTGAAAACATTTGCAAAATAAATCATGATTCAAGTTGGAAGGTTCAGTGATCTCTATGCAGATATCAATTCGAACATGCCAGCGCGAAATGTACGAGACACGTCATGTGTATTTCTTGTTACCAACTAAAAGAATTCCAGATAGTTTTCTTCGGCCTTTGGCACGCCAAGATAGAATCAATCTGAAACAGTTTTGTTCTTTTTGGAACGCTTTAGAAGAGATACTGTAGTTTGCGTGTCTTTTAGTTACTAACTCCACGAGACTGATGGTGTTTAATGCCTCTTTTTCAAGTGGATGTCATTTTCTAATGCAACTCCAAATTGCCCAGTGGGTATTGACAACTACTATAAGCCATTAAGCGCAAACATAAATAAGGCCGAAAGTTTTTGACATCTATACTTTTTCTGTGATACGATCTTTTGTAATTTTACGGCGAACCGAAGCACACTTAGTATAAAAGCCAAAGTCTAGCTCGAAAAGCTTACACGAGTGTAGTTTTAGAAACAAAAGCACAAGTAATTAAACATATTGGTAAGGTGGTGTGTTTTACATATAAATTAAAATCGGCTAAACTGCTCCGAAATGTAAACATTTGTAAACGAATTTCGAAAAGTTGTCGAGATATTCCTTTATTTAAGGAATAACTTGGTTATTGTTTGTATTGAGCCGAGTAAAATCGTTAGCCGAAGAGTTTACGTTGAAGTTTTCATTTGAACTAACCAAGGCTTCCTAAAATGGAATAGCTTATTTTCTTTTCGATCCTTTGTTGTGAGCTGTTACACTTGATAGTTATCATCATTACCAGGCAATAAAATGTTAATAGAAAAAAAGAGAAGTTTCTTGGTTACTGAAACAATCATCAAATCATTTTTAATTGTGTGAGCGAGAATGGTGATCAAACAAGATCACCGCCTAATAAGTTTCTTCCTAGTTTGTTTGAGCCCAAGTGGATAAGATTCGTCCAAGAAAATACTCATTTGCATTCTTTGTCCACTCAGTTTCTAAACCAAGTTTGATTTATCTTGTTTGAGAGCAAAGAGGAAATTAGACTTGAATTTCGCAAAAAAAAAAAAAAAAAAAAAAAATCAATGTAGTAAAGTGAACAAAGAATTTTGGAAGGTAAGGACTTTTCAATGCTAATTTGTATAGCGCTTGCTCGCCTGATTATTCTAAATTCTCTTTCATGCGGGTTTCCAAGAATCGACAGGAAAACTGAAAATAATTAAGAATTACCGAGCGCGCTAACGGTTGCAGAACTAACTTAAGTACACAAATCTTATTCTGGATAAAGCGCGAACTTGCTTGATTTCACAAGTCTCTCAATTGAGGGTAAAGAAAGGCAGTGGAAGTGTTTCGACAACAGTGTTTCAACGAAAAGATTAATCCTGTTGGCTTCCGATGAATATTATCCTGTATTTGTTCAATATTGTACTATAACGGTTCAGTTTGTTATTTTTCTTACAAAACTCAAACTTTTAGTTTAACCGTCTGTTCACTATATCATTCAGATGGGGCGTCCGATCAAGTATAATTGTTTTGTGGAAACTTTCTTGATCGATTCTTCTATTTTCTTGATTTACGCATGTTACGTTCCAGTTTAAACAATATATGACGCGCTGACGATAACAAACGCGGAATTTCAAAAATATGTGCCAAGTACTTTGCAATGGTGATTAACATAAAATTTGTTTAACGTAATCGTTTGTATTCTGTTCGTTATATTCTAACCCTGCACGTGGGTCGGATCTTACAAATTATCAAACAATATTGCGCGAGTTATTTGAATGAAACTCACAGATATTTTGATATTAATGTAGAGTGTGTGATTTTTGCACTAATGGGATTGCGCAACTTCTGTATCTTGGAGTCGGATTCTTACATTGAAAACACCCTCTTTCACTTTATCCGTTAATAATGAGTTTCTGCCAGGAGAGGCGTTTACAAAAGTATGATGATAAATATGGCCATGATTCATGAAAACCGCTAGTGTGCGGACACGACAAACGTGACAAAAGAACCACGTCATGCTAATTTTGGTACATGAAAAGAACAAAAACGTAAAAATAAATACGTCAGGATACTTTAGACTTGACTAAGCAAAAAATTGGGTCAAGAATTTTTTTTCCGCGACACCGCAATAGAAAGCGAGTGCTTTCCTGAAAACTGCATGCAAGATTTACAGTTTATCTGCGGATGACCTAGCGTCCAAGGGTATATACCGGTCATTACAGACGTTTTCCCGCATGCAGAATTGCACGCTTGTATTAATCCTTTTTAGTTACTTAAAGAACTTTTCCTCTGTAGAAGTGACACTCAGTAACAGCAGGGCAGTTGCGGCTGTTGTGTTGAGACAAAATTAACAACTCGAAGACAATGCCAATCCGAACTACTTATCCAAACTGTCTTATAGTAACATGCAAAGTTTTATGTTGACAGAACAAATGTGAATGAGAATTTAGCGTTGCGCTGGAAAAGACAGAAAGATAAGAGTTCGAACTTTCTTGTTTTCGTCAGGTGTAACTTTTCTAGCGGACAGCTGTTTTGGCCTTGGTTGAATTTTAGTACTAATTATTCATAAAAAAAATAAGCTATTTTATAGCCCTTAGTGAGTTTAGTTCTTCATTTAAGAAACTATCATTACAGCATCAGACCAGGCTAATTTCAAAGATAAACCCTGACGGTTACAGTTTTGCAGATATCTTGTAAAATTTGTTGTTGATTTAAGCTTCCCAACATTCACTATTTAAAATAATGACTGTAAGCGAAAATATCGCTACTTCAACAAAAAAAGGCTTTGGGCGGCAGTTCATTTTAAACTGAAAAATTAGTCGAGTACCAGTTCAGTTGACAGCTGCCGAGATGAATCTCTCACTGGACATTTGGCGTTTTCAGAGTTATCTGTGTCCTCTCAACTTCCTCTATGCTAAAGACTATTTATCTCGAGCCTGTTCTGTTGGATTTCCGTCCAAGAAACTTAAGAAAAAGAAAAATATTTATTCTGCAGCTGAGTATCAGACATGTCATAGGGAATTAACATTTTTCCTGTTTCAAACATGTTTGAGTACTTAGCAGCTTCGGGTGATGGGAATTTACGCGAGTTATTTGTCAAAGCGGAAATTGTTTAACGACGGCATGTTTCTAGAGGTTGGCCGCACTGCCCCCAAGTATAGAGGACACAAAAAGGTTCGACAATTTTAACTTCGCTGTGGGGAAAACAAACGATGCAATACTGTTGTCATTATACTATACTTGCTGACTAACGCTGCCCAATTTGAATTCTAGAAGGCGGATGCTGTAGTTTTCTGCTAAGAATGAAATTAATAACTCTGTCAACCTGTGCACACATCTTCAGTAGTTCATTCTATGTTCAAATAAAATGTAACTAAAGAAAGGGAGATTTAGGACATGTACAAACAAATTCGTCCGTTAACAGAGCAGTATTGAGTGACATTCAACAGACTGCTTAGACTGATTAAAACTAAACCGGAACATTGAAACAATATTTACTTTGCCTTTGTGGTTAGAATTTGAGTATATTTCGCCCTCACAGCTCATGTAAACAACTTGTAGAATAAATACTGTTTTAAGTACATCACAACAGTCGGCAAGAGGAAAAATTGCACGGTGCTAACACTACACGAAGTCTCAAGCATATCTTCTGTTGCCAAAGTTATTTTTCAGTCAAACAGTTTGTTGATTGTTTTGTCAAATCAAAACATGTAACATAAACGTCTCGGAAATTAACGCAATGCATTTGGAATCATACAGCTTCGAGAGGTAATAACAGTAAAAGTTGTCTTCATATTTATTTTAGATCCCTTCCAGGTTGTGTGAGACATTAGAACACAACCGGGCTTATAGCAGTTACCTGTAAAATTTTTAAACCAACTTTTGTTTCATTGTTTTCTTTTCTGGTTAATTTGCTTTAACAACTGAATTCTTCAGAAATTTCAAACAGTAGAATGCTTCAAAGATTAATATTGTACAAACTTGATGAAAAAAGAACTGGCGATATAACTCGCACTGATGTTTTAGTGGGTTAATAACAAAGATAAAAAACAAAGTATAACTGTCTGGCCAGCTGATTCGTATTGATTTAAAACTGAGTCATAGTACGAATAAAAACGTTCGTTGGTTGGTATTGGGCTGGGTTGTTCAAAGGCTGGTTAACCTTAACCCCGAGTTAAGCCAAAATTCACGCAATATTTTTTTCTCTAATGAAAAGCTTATGGTTCATATAAAATAATGTTTAGATTTTCCACGGAAAAGACTTGTCAATTCCGAAACCCGCACAATTCAAATAAGTTTCTGTAAGACTGAAAGAGTCGTAGGTTAAAAATTTAACCACTAATGAGTTAGTGTTAATCGGCCTTTGAACAACTCGGCCCACTGATCAGAAACATTCTCACTGAAAGCTATACACATCTGTGTGTTATAGTCAGTGTTGACTTCGTGTAACACGCGATTTATCCGTTTGCCACCAATATGAGGTTGTTTTATTTCTAAACTGTGTACTTTGAATTGCTAGTGAGGAAAACGATAAAACTAAAAGCAAAGTTATAAGTGAAGAAGTGCAAGGCAGGAACAGGCAAAGCGAAAAAGAGAAGCATAAAGCAAAACGAAGTAAAGTCAATTAAGTTAACTAAATACCCGTGGTTCATCTCTCTGCAATATGCTATATCATTACAGTTAGAATAAACTACGGTCAGAATGGAGCATTCAAAAACGGTTAAGTACTTTAAGAAATCGACTCGAAACTCAAATTTCACTTCCATACTTAATTTCTCTTTCTGTTGTCGAGTTGTGTTATTAACCATCTTAGAACTCACTAGAAGGCTATGTGTTCGCTCCGAACTTTAAACTTAAGCTTAGCTTGCATAGATGTAGAACTGTGAGCTTGTACTGCAAACGAACCGAACAGGAAAATAGCTGAAGACAAACATATTTGTTCCGTATTCTGAATCTTAGGTTGTATGTTTGTTTCGAATTCTCTACTTAAACTTAGCATGCATAGATGTATAACTGTAGGGTTGAACTGTAAACAAACAGAACGAGAAAATAGCTGACAGACAAACAATAGTTTTCTTCAACGCAGCTAAACTAACAATGGTTGTGGCCTCAAGCCACCATTGATGGCTTCGGATGCGACAAAGAAATTTTACTGAAAACAAAACCATTGGAGAGTAATAAGGCTTGTATGGTATTGAGTTGAATAGGTAAAGCACATAAGAATATTCTGGAGAGGATTTGACATAGAATTAGCTAGCTGTGAATAACACGGCACTATGAAGTATTGTACTAGAGTTTTCTACGCTTTCTTAAAAACCTCTCTTTTCTATTTTTTTAAAACAGACGAGAGCTTGAGTGAAGTTAATAATTGTCTGTGTGTTTTCCTAAGGTGTTAAATGGTTGAGAAAGTTTTGGTATTTTAGGCCCAAAGCCAGCTGCACGCCTTCCCAACGATATAATGCGTCATTACGTGTATTGAAAAAAACCTAGAGATTGTTCACTAAAGACAAGCAAAATATATTTAATTCCAAAAACTAAAATATTAACTCTGAGCTATTTTCCCATATTTTGTTACAATCCTGAGTCCGGGCGCTTTCTTCAAATCTCGATCATTTATGTAAAGTGACAATTATAGCCAATAGGGCAAACACAAGCAAATACAACGATAGAGGCAGCCGAAGTTAATTGAGGGCCTCAACAAAGATTGTTTTACCGGAAAATATACTGTATCGTTAAAAAAGGCGCAAAGAAACTTCCTCCGGTGATTGTTCATATCAAGTTGACTAAATAAGCGTAACTCACAACGATTTGTTTACTGCGCTCATTTGGCAACTCCCTACCTAAGCGTTTGGAGTTAGGAAAGTAAGAGCGAGATCAGGCCGAAAATCACATGCCTAACCGTTTCAAGATGGACGCTATCTTTCACACACATTCTCCTGAAAAAACGTAAGTGAAGTGCTCTTCGGGTGATACCCGATTTATCTATCTGTAAATGTTAAAACCGAAGTAACAAGCTATGAATAGCCGAAACATTTTGAAGCGCTAAACTTTTCAAGTTCGCCAACAAAAACTAATAACTATATTTTTGAAAAAACGAGGCAAGTTAAACAGTAAACTTATTCCTGACAAAAAACTTTAGTGGACTTTTGCCATAGAACAAATTAAACTTAGACAAAAAATGCTTCATTTTTTGTTGGTATTGATACTTATCAATTTGAGAAAATTAACTGATGATTGAAGGCGATAGGAGCAGTCGGATTTATCTCAGTTAATAGAAAACGATGTAACTTAATTCTTTCTAATATGGGTAAACGTTTTTGCGAATGAAAATTTCTGAGAAAACATTGTGACTGCATAGCCTGTCAATTAATGTGTTGTTGAATCCACTCTCTTTTTTTCGTGGATGATATTCGCACTTCTGTAACTGTTCAGTACAGTTCGTGCTTCGCTTGCATTTCATGTATAGCACACCCATCTTCAATAGTGGTTCTGTTTTAAATAAGAAATTCCCGTACATTGGAGTATGCGTAGATTTGTAGGCACCGGTGGAGGTTGGTATAAAGAAAAACACTCGCGTACTTGCTTTTGGCAAACAGCTTGCTAATTTTATTCTATTTCTATAAGGTTTATGAACTGTAACCAACGAGTGACTGAATTAATGATTCAATAGTATAAGAATGTACACGCCGGTAAACCTACTTTTGTTCTACTGCAGTTTTCAATAACCAATACTACGGAATCACGCAATAGAAACAAGTTGAAAAGAAATTACTTGAAACTCTCCCGTCTTGTTTATGGCCAAAATATAGAAATAAGTTTGGAGTGACTTACAAATTGATAATAGTATTTCTAGGAATGAAAGCGTTTATGGTTGTTAGATATTGGCGGATGCATGTTAAGTAAACAAACTTGAAACGAACTGCAACGAGTGTGAAAACCAGAACAATATCTTCATTTTTACCTCGAGGGTAAAATATGAAAATTTTTACCGAGGGTAAAGGGTACTCCAATTAATCCGCGTCGTGGTTTTTTTATGCTGATCTCGTGTTCTCTCAACCTTCTGTGTATTTACATCAGCCGTTATGTAAACACGGAAACCAATTTATATTTCTTCATTGTTAGCTCATGATTAATGTTGAGTTATTAACTTTGTTTCAGAATGAGTGACATGATACCTCAAGGAATCTCTCCTGGCAGTGCGTTATACCACCGTATTCCCAAGTGTGCTCGCTGCCGAAACCACGGGTCCTTGTCTTGGCTCAAGGGTCATAAACATTATTGTCGTTACCGAGATTGCACCTGTTCGAAATGCTTGCTCATTGCCGAGCGACAACGAATCACCGCCGCTCGAGTTGCTCTACTGAGACAGCAACGAAAGAACAACGAGATGCAGATAAAGTTGGAAACCAGTCCAGATTTAAACTCTCCACAGACGAAAGTCTACAGTAAAGAGGAAACATTTGAAAGTCCCTCAATGGTTCTGAGTCGTATCACTGCCCTATCACGAGATGAGGAGGAAGGTATGAGTCCCACTACAATTTTTAAAATAACATAAAAAACTACACATATATACACTCAAACTGAAGAAATAAAACAATGTGTGTGATTAGGAAAAACACCCTCAGTGGCAGTAATCAACATCCTTTATTCATAAAACTTTGGTAGTGATAAAATAAGAATTGAAGAAACAAAGCGAAGTATTGAGGTTGAAAATTAGCATTTCTCTAAAACTTGTTCAATGAAAAGTATGGACTGTAGTTGGAAGAGTTTATAGATACCAGTGAACATTAACTGAGATCTCCTCACTTGCGTTTTATTGATCAATCAGGCTCTTTCCTTCTATTAATAGAGTTGAAGTCTCCTGTAGTTAGAACGTTTCCACTATTAAATGTTGCCCCATCTAGACGCAGTATCGCATCCAGGACCACTCTGCTTTCAGCCACCCCTCAATCTTAAAAGGAAGTGACAATTGGTACTACGAAGTTGATGATACTAGATAAAACTTGTCTAGCGTTCTGATTGGCTAATGCGCAGATAAAAAAATTATATATACCAGCAATGGGTTTTCCTCATCGTGTTTGTAATCTAAACAAATATATACAGTCCCGGCAGTGTAGTGATTATCACACCCGACTAGTAACCAGGAGACGTGGACTCAAACCCAGTCGGAGCATTAATAGCAATTTTTTCGGACAAATGTGTTGGAAGGTGAAATAGATGCTATATGTGTTTCTACTCTTTTTGTAATCTGCTTCACGTAGATTTGCATTTTAGTGTTTTTCTAACCCACAATAAAAAGAACTGGGTTCTCTTGGAACATTTGAGGCCAATCAGATTTTCGTTAGAGACAAAATTTCTTGAGAACTCAATTGCGTTTTAAGCAAAGCTACGTAAAACTCAACGTGTTTTCTTTTGTTACAGATGAGGATATGAACGAACACTACGAGCAAGCCTCGTCTTCCGACGAAGACCAGGACAAAATGGAGGACAACAACAATCAGAATGGACAGCAGTCTGGCGGAGCACATTCGCCGCCAGCTTTGCCAGATGGGGTCAAAATCAAAGAAGAGCCAGCTAAATCGGACGTGGAAGACGCGGCAGAAGACGGTGAAACCGAATCAGCGTTAAAATCGAACTCCCAGCCGGGTCACTCTCCAAGCCCAAAGCAGAATGGAGAATTGCCTTCAAGTGACGAAAACAAACGCGATACCCCTCGACTCTTGTCTAAAATGTCACTTGGTTCGTCCGACAGTCTTGGACAACATCAGAAAAAGATTCATCCCGACCCAATGGGATTGCTTGTTCGCGCTTTCCCGAATCACTGCCGAAATGTTCTGGAGCTTGTTCTCCAAGGATGTGGGGGAAACGTTGTACAAGCAATTGAGTGTCTTCTGGAAAACCGAAATGAAATGAAAAAACCACAAATTCAAGTACCGACACCGGTTTCACTAATAGCAAATATGCCTATGCACATGCCACCCATACCACGTGACATCCATCCCGCCATCCATAGCGCCCCTTCGTTCTTTAGGAAGCCCGAACCATATCCAACGTTCCTGCACAAATCCTCGAGCACTCCTCGCTACCCACCTCCACTACTCAAACCCAAGGCCCAGTTAAGTGGTTACCCTTTCTCAATGGAGGCTGTGCTAGCAACTCAACCTAATAGTTCACCGGACTCACCAAAAGACGAAGCTCACCCGTTTAATTTCTGCACGAAGTGTGGTCGTCGAGCAAATGTTTCTGATAACTTCTGTGCGACGTGTGGATACAAGTTTCAGAAGTGAACTTCTTTTTTAATGCGCACAAAACTCTTCGTAATTCTTGACTAAAGCAGTCTCAAAGAGAAACTTTGTGCTTTTTCTTTGCAAACTCATTAAACACAGCTTTGAAATAGGACCGTAGGTTTCCGTACACTTTGGTTATACAGTTCACTTTGCTCAAGTACAACTCTAATATCTTTAGTGCTAATTAATAGGAAAAACTATGTGCATCAAAAATGACCAATGTTCAAACATTACATTGTTCCCGCAAAGCTACTTAGACAGAGCGCAGTAGTAAAAATCGTTGATATTAAGTTAAGTCTTATTTGCCCTGCTGTGAGCTGCTACAAAAAACTCACTGTATTACCATACATACAGTCATTCGAACTCTCTACCAAACCCAATTTAACATAAAATATTTATTAGTACTATTTAAATTAGGTACGGAATCGTTTTCAGCGAAGACTGAAAATGTTGAAATAACATGTCTGGGTTTATCCGTAGTCTATTAAAAATATTTGCACAAAATTGTACAATAAAACTAGTTTCACCAATATTTTTAGCCGGAAAGCAAACTCAAATACGTAATAGCTAATAAAATAATAGGACAACAGTACTGTGAGTGACGAGTCTTGCTAGGATGAAAACGGGTCCAAAAAGAAAATAAATAAGTTTAGAACATTTATTTATAAAGTAACTGGTGTTTGTGCAGAGGAATATTTGACCAGCCTGCTCTCAAAGATCTGAACTAAAACTATGATTGAAAAATTCGAACGCAACAAAATTGAACACAGGTAACATCTAAATGTATCCATGGTATTTATTTTTCGATGTATTAATCAAACATGACGCCAACGATTTTTGAAAAAAATGTAACAGATGGGAGGGCTTTGTTATTGTTTCAGTGAAACCTTGGGTTGGTATTGAGTCTACCCCCCGGGGGGGATACTTGGCCTGGAATATACTAGGGGTGTCCCGCCCAACCCCCAAAACCCCGGACCCTATTCAAGACAGCAAAACCTTGGAAGTTAAGAAAAATAGCGAAAAACATATGCCCTATTCAAGACTGAATGCTAAAATGCGCACCCTAAATAAAGCACATATCGTTATTTTGTCGGCAAAACACCAAGCATGACATTCGCCACTAAGCGATTGTTTATTGTTCAGTATATTTTTATTCGGTCAAATATCGCTACCCTTCGTAAGACAATATATGTGCAAAAAGTGAACCCTGTTAAGACAACTTGAGTGAAATTGTATACCCTATCTAAGACAAGCACCTCAAAAACCATACCCTGGCGGGCGGCACGACCATATGTAGTAAATATATGGGGGTACTTCCCCCCCCCCCCCCCGGGAGTCTACCTTGTGACTGACACAATGATCCTACTTTTTCTCTCTACAAAATTTTAAAAGCACTTGACAGATGTATGAAAAGCTGCTGATAGTCCAGTGTAAAGTTTACACTAAAGCAAAATTCACCCTCAACAACCTCGGAAATGCATTTGGCGCTACTACGAATGGGAAAGTGTTTTTAAACTTAAAAATTTCGCGCGCTGTGAATTGCAAGTTAATTCAAGATTAAAAGCTTGTGATACAAGACCGCTACAATCGTTTTATTTTCTCAAACTATAACTTTTTTCTGGTTCTGCGGTCATAACCTGCAAACCTGTCAGCCGCTGTTGGTCCTCAGGCTCTCGTAGGCCTGCTGCTTTTCAGTATCTGAATCAAAACACAAAGTTTTCACTAAATAACTCCGAGTTACTAATAACGGTTTCGCCGTAACAAGCTCGTGTTAGCAAGTGCATCATATTTTACGTTCGCAGACAACAACTTTACATCACATGTTTTTTCATTTTACCAAATCGCTGTTCTTACAGGTATATGCACAAATGTACTTCATACGGTGTATGTATTATTTATATTGCCTAAGAATCAGTAAAGATGTTTAAGAACATTTGAGGCTGATATCCCGAAAATATTTAAGAACGTTCTGAAAAATTCCACGTTCTTATAAAAAAGTGTAGAAGAACTTGATACGTGATAAAACGAATAATCTCTGAGAAATCTCTGTTGATGCCTCTGAACGGCGAAAGCACAAAGATTTTAGAACTGAGTTTTTAAATTTTAACATCTTTTACAACAGCATTTTCCAGCAACCGCTATTAGGGACGGACAAGTTGATCTCAAGGAAGGGGGGGGGGGGGGTTGAAAGAACTGGTAAAAAACATTGCAGGACCACCCTAGACAGAAAAATAATTTGCATGTCGAAATCCTATAAAAAGAATGTATGGAAAAGGGCAACAAATTTGTTTTTCCAAAGCTTGACATAGAAAAAAAAAAAATTTGCAGAGAGACCATTCTTCCACTCCCTCCCCCACGAGATCAATTGGTCTGTCCCTTACTCGTTCAAACTTCGGATCATGTTGTTAAAGGAAAACTTCATTTTAACTTGATACCTGATGAAGAGATGTCTACCACATAAGAAATTAGCGTCAACATCTTTAATGGTGACGTTTGTCGGCACTGGTCTGAACCGAACGTCTGCAAACCAAAAGGCTTTTCCTGCGTAATCACTGCAACAAGATGGACACTTGAATTAACCACAACAGCATTTTGCCTATGGAGAAACCGTACCGAAAACCGTAAGCAACACTTGTGAAGATGCCCACGAAGAAACTGCATCAGCGTCAGCGAGTAATACAGAAATAATAAGTAAGCACTCACCTAAACTTCTTCAGATTCTGTTTTTGTTGATGTTTGCCCACCTCGTTCAAAGGCTTACCACGGTGGCGTTTTTCGCCGTCCTTCGTTAAGAAATACAATTATGCTGATTTCTGATCAATCTTTTTTTGAATCCGTTCATTTTCTTCTTTCAGGACCTGCTTTTCCTTGTCTAACTGGGCAAGGTGGTGTCCAGGGGTGAGAACTACTTCGTGTCTGCCAACCCGTTTATTTTGAACCACTTTTCTCTGCGTGCGGCTCTCCTCCATTTTCCATTTGATATTCCCTTCATTTTTCGGGAACGTACTTGTCAAATTGCGAATGGCAGCACCAATTCTGTCAAGTGCATCGGGGTGCAGGACAAATCCTACTCTTACCAGATTCTCTTGAAGGGCATGGAAAAGAGCTTGTCTCGAAACAAAACCGGCTTTCTAAAGCCACATTAACTCGCCGTTCACTTCTATAAAAACAACTTTCGTACAAGTCTTTTTTTAGAGGCACTTGAACATTGTTCCATTCAGGGCACGGTGAATCGGGGGTTCTCCGAGCTTTAAATAGAGCTCTCCTGAAGAATCCTTAAGTAGCTAGCAAAAAGTTGACATATTTCAAGTTTGTAATGAGCGGCACTGATATGGGATGTTTAAAACACGCGCAGTTATTCCATTACGCATCATTTAGCATTTTACTTCAAGCTTCAAGAAGTGCGACGTTCAAATATTAAGAGACGTTCTCTGTAAGATTCGAGATAAGGTCGGCCATGGTAGCTCGCCGATTTGGCTGAAATTTTGCATACAGTCTTGCTTTGGGTTCCTTACTACGGAATGGAAGTTTTAAAGTTCTAATTCATTTTAGTTTGTGAGCTCTGAACATGGTCGGTTTTGGTAGGCCTTGAAAGGGAGCCAATATGGCGGTTTAAAGGACTTCTTGTCGACCCTCCTTCCAGCTTGCCATAGCCTTTCACCAAAAACCATTAATACCATTTTAAAGAACCATCTTTGTACTCACATTCTACATCAAGCATTTCTTTGAAGTAAAAAGTTTTGGTCCTGAATGAGCGAAAAGTTGTGATGTACTTCCACGTCACTTTTGAGACACATAAGTTTAGTGCAAATCGAAAGTTCGATATCTCCCATGTTATGTCAATT
>JAOBRD020702254.1:0-14532 GCA_027575215.2 Hydrozoanthus sils
TAAATCGCATTTGATGACCTGATGCGTAAATATAAAATGTAACAATATATATCGGGACTGCAGCGAAATGAAACATAAAACCGGCGTGGATCGGTTACGAAATAATTCACAACGTCGTTTCTCATTCAGTCTGCTTTCACGTGGCTGAGTCTACACGCAGGTATTAAATATCGAAATTAGCTATATGAACGTATTATACTGCTTTATTGGAAGCAAAGAGGTCATAAAACCAATATTTTGGAAAATAGCAAAAAATGAAAAAAAAATAAATAATAAGGACCTCCCGCCTCATGTTTTTGGTGATTCCGGACGGGAAACTAATTTTTTTTTCCTGGCCTAAATACCTCAATACTTTTCGACGTCAAAGTTTCCTCTTTCGTTACTGTTCATAGATTAGTGCTTAGACGGAAAAAACAAATAAACTGAAATTTTGCAATGCAAGAAATGTTCAAGATTAATGGATTTTGTGTTTGAGCATAAGATCCGAACCGACATGAACTAAAAAGGATGGTTTAAATGCTGCGATATGTATTCTTAAAGAAAGTTAATATGAACTAGCTGAATGTATATCTTGTAGAAGAAATAGCATAAACGCTGTTTATTGATGGTAATTCAACCTCAACTCCCGATTGACTTTCATCGTATTTACTATAATTACAATGGCAGTGATGTGTAAAAAATATTATGTTGTTTTTGAGCAACAAAGATTCGATACTATTACTCACATCTTAGACTTGATTGAATAAGGACATGTGCTTCTATTTGCAGAGGTGAACTTACTATTAGACTTAAGATGAAATTAACTCAATTTGGGTAAAATGTGGTTATAACTTAACATACTCAACGGTTTCGCTCGCGGCCGATAGCTATAACGTTACTGCAATGTTTTGGCGCGATTCCCGTTAAAGGGAAGTTTGTCGAAGCAGTTCCCAGACTTCTCTCGAGAAGGGCGGTTTGACGGACGGAATTTAGTCACTACCCTTGTTCCTTCTAGTAACATAGAACGCCGGGTCACGCATGCACTATAGATAAGTGTTATGAAAGAGAAGCTTATTTAACTTGGTGTTTTTATACTTAGGTGTGTAATACGCCCCTAGAAGGAGGCCAGTTCTATGCGTATGGCGGGAAACCTTACTGTGTTCTACACGGGGCCTCTTAAGACAGGAGTTGAATCACGTGACTGGAGCCCAGTAACAAGGAATATTTTGTTAAGCGTCATCTTTTAGGTTAACCAACAATTGTACTCAATATCAATTCTTGAGTAAATATTTACTAAGCTGACTCGCTAACGTTCTAGTGAAAAAATACTAGCACGGTTAATTGCATTTTTAGCAGTTTTGATCATTTGTTATCGTGGAACAATACAAATTTATTGCTTCATTAGTTGATGAGCTTAGTAAAACGTGTTAAAATTTTCTTATGTGGTGTTGGCTTAAAAAAATAAGAAAATCAATAAAGTAATCAAGTTTCTTTTTAGTTCTGTCAAAACTGTTTGTCAATGTAGAACCTTAAAGTGCCCATAACCTTTCGTAAGTATGAATCTTAAAAAGAATATTTCGCAAAAAAAAAATTTGATTTGAACAAAATGCGAATATTCTACCATTCTTTAAAAACAATGAAAATCGCTGCCATTTTGGTACACCGAATGCCGAGTCAAGGTGACGTAGATTAAGGACGTGACGTGAATATGATGTATATTAAGGAACATTTCTCATGTACAGCAACAACAGAGAGAGGTGTAAAAGTGCCAGAAAGATGTATTGCAGCTTGGTTTCTTTAAAACTTTTCTCCTCTGAAAGTGATGCAAATTCCTTAATCTACGTCACAGTGAACTTGTCATCCTTATGATCAGCGACAAGGCTTGATCAAAAAAATGTGGAGTTAAAAGTTTCGTAAAAAATTCGCATTTTTTTCAAATCAAAAATTTTTTTCGGAAATTTTCATTTTAAGATTTGTACTTTTAGATAAGAAAACAATGGTTATGTTATGGACACTTTAATAGCTAGTTCTATGTCTAAATCTTCAAATAAACATTTAACATCTTTTAAGAGTTAAAGTTTAAATTTTGGATAATGGAGCATGTTTGTGATGTTAGACTTCCTGGGATGAGTGCGGAATGGGAGGTCTGGTAACGAGACTGAGAGGGCTCTTTTGCATGGGGTTTTCTTGCCCCCAGGCCCTGTTTTGTCCACCGGGCCTTGGAATTGGGCTCAGGGTTACATAAGACGAAGGTAGATTTTGATTGGATAACTAGAAACAATAGATGTTTTAACGGAAGTGGGTGTTATGGGAAATTTAGTCGAGAGACTCGCTCATATGTGACGCTTTCGTGAATGAAAAATTGATTTTACCAAACGTCGTCTTTAGGGAAAAAAACACCCAAAGTATTGATGATTTAAAAATTAAACTTTTTCACTCATAACCCCAATTCAAAACTTTGTGTTTTTTTTTTGTTTGTCTTTTATAACATAAAAAGCTGAAACAATGTGCTCTTGTCAGTCATGTCTCGATAGACATCTTTGTAGATTTGTTGGGTCAGTTCTGTTGTTGAAATACCCTATACTTGTAACTTATGGAGGAAGTAAAATTGATTAAACACCGTTATGATTCTTGAAGTTTGCAACTCTGAAACTGAATCTGTACGGCAAGTCATTTACCTGAGTTTCAGCCAATCAGAACGCAAGAAATTTAGTTACCAACGTATTTTGTTTTTAGAGGACTCGCTTGTTTTTTTTAGGCTTTTACGGCGAATCCATTCATCATAAACTATTCATAATAACTTCCTAAATAAATTCAGTAGTACTCGCATTAGAGCTACAAGCTTTTGCCAACATATTTTGCAAAATAAACAGCTGGGAAATTGAAGGATCACTGAACACGCCTCCAAAACAGCCAACAACAACTGATCTGTTTGACTACATATCGATCTCTTTGACTATATATCAATCTATTTCAGTCAATATCGATACCCGGTGGTACCTGACAGTCTAAGTAAAATAAAGTATAAAAGCAAGACCGAAGATAAACATTTCGGAAATCAAAATATGATTTTCAAGAAATGAATTTTCAAAATTTTTAACGGAATATTTCGATGTTTAATCACATATATATATTATACTATATCGACATGTTCGACTAAAATATATCGATCTGTTTGACCCTATCGATATGTTTGACTATATATCCAATATATCGATCTGTTTGACTATATCATAAACAGCAAAGACGCATGCGCGCCTTTCAAGTTCAAGTTCTCAACTTCGTAAAAATGTCTAACTTTCATTATCTTGCGTTTTATACGAGGTTTTGAAACATCTTTTATTTCTAAAAGTTCATTTCAAAAGCAAAAGCAGATATATATATATTTTGAAAAAACGGCTTTTTCATACGCCGAAAGGTGTTAAAGCAACCATGGTACAATATCTCTCTTTTGAGCTGCTCATGTACTTCCACGCTCATTTCCACGCAGTGTCAGGGCTAAACCTTAGAGATTTTGTGTTTTTCACGGGGATTCTAACGCAGTCATCGGAAGAAATCAGTTCCCAGTGGTTTTCAGCATTTTCCTTTCCATCATCAGGAAGTGAATCGTTGTCCTCATTGAAATCCTGCAGTTCGCTTTCTTGTAGTTCGTTATCGGCCTTGTTTGAGCTGAGCGTTTTAAAAGTGTGCAGCGCATGTCCGTGTTTGCGCCACTGCCGCGTTCTAGATGCGCTGATGCTCATGAGAGGATTGTTATTGTTATTTGTATCGTTCAAGTTGATCGCGGAATTTGCCTTGAACATATCTGGCGTATTTGCTTGAGTTGAAACAACTTGAAAAGTGTCAGATAATGAACGAGGCCGAGCCGCAGAGATAGCTCTGTTTATCGCCATCGTCTTCAAGACTGCCTTACGAAACTTCTTGGTAGCACTCTTCTTCACATTATTGACGTCCCTGTTGCTTTCTTCATTGTTGTTTGCGTCTTTTAATTGATCTGCTTCTTCTTCTTCTTTTTTCAACTTTGGTGTATCGAGTGGGACGGTTTGGTGCAGGTTATGAATTGCCTCGGATGTGAGTGTGTTCCGTTGCTTGAGTCCTTTGAGGAGTGCTGCAGCAATGACGCTGTGACCAATTTGACGAAATTTCCCTTTGATTCGCAAGGTTTCTTCCATTGTTAAAGTAATTTCTTCGTCCATATTTGAACCACAGGACGATTTACGCGATCTATGTGTGTTTACTGGTTCAGCTGGTAACTCAACCGAAGGAAGAAACGAAGTGTTGGGTCGAGAAATGATTTCTGAACTGAGCGGAATGTTGGAGTGTTGTATTATTGGTGTTGCTCGCTCTCCTGAAAGCTTTGCAGGTGTCTCTGAGCAAGGCGCAACTTGTAATGTTATTGAAGGTTTTGCCTTTTTTACAACAGTTGCTTCAGAAGATTCAGCGTATTTCCTGTCCGCATCTCCTCCAGCCGAAGTTCTTCTGATTGCTGGAAGGCTTTCACAAGCTACATCAGAGCTAAACCTCACAATTCTGTTGGAAGCCGATTCCTTTGTTGAATTCTTCGTCTTCTTTTGTTTTTCCTTACTGTCGTTCTGTGGCAGCTTTTCCACGACACCTAATCCTCCCATTAAGCTGAACGCAGCTTTCACTTCTGCCTTTTTGTATCTGTTTTTGGTTAAACTTTGATCCTCAGTCGAAGCTCGGAGTCGTTGTTTCTTGGCGAGCTTTTTAAGTGTTTCTCTCACTTTTCTGATCTCGCGCATTTCTCTCTCTAGAATTCGTCCTTCTCTCTGTATCTGTGTGATTTGTTGCCTTAATGCAATGTCGCACATGAGGTTTCTATGCCTAGCAACCCTATCACTGTCTTCGAGTTCAAGGTTTGCCTTTGTCGAAGAAAACGAGGACATTGTTCTACTTGAGTGTTTCTCTGAATAAAGATACAGCTTCACGAACGGGCTCTCGCATACAATGAAATATTTGAGGAATGGACTCGCTTTTTAAAAGTATTTGGTTGCTTAAGTTACCTAACCATAGTCTAATTCTTTTTATTGTCTTGAAATCGGCTTGTTTTCATTGTTTGTCAAATATTAATCTTATTAGAAAGCGTTTCAGCCGGATGTCCCAAGGGATGTCAGTCGCGAAACTGCAGTGCTTACACAAGTAAATGGGCTCTACGACGTCTTTGCACTTTCAGCAATAGCCGTTTACATAGTAATACACAATTAGTAGTTTGAACTTCATTTACGAATAAACTCAATTAACTCTTCCTTGCTAATGGAAAATAAACAGCTGCTTTAATTGTTATGGGTTTGAAAATGTTTTTGAGCTAAGAGAAAAGATCATTAGATATCGCACGCGAACAAAACGACCGCGACATACACGTCATGATACACAGTATTCGTGCTAATAATTACTCTTTTGTTAATGAAATTTGATTTTATTTTGGTTAGCAAAAGCACTTTTATTAAATTGCCGGAACAGTAGAGTTACGGAGTTTTCTCACCGTAACGCAAAATGCGCTTTTTCAGAGTTTAAGCCATAAATTTCTCTTACAAGAAACTTTGTAGCACAACTGCGTTTTACGAAATATGGAAAGTATTGGGTTGTTCTTTAACTGTAGTAAACTGCAGTTATTTTCGACCTCCCTGAAAGTAAAAACAAGTTATAAAAAGTATAATCAAGACAATCCATTTACTAATATTTTGGTTTGAGGCAAAAAGAATAACTTGGTAAAATGCTCCTGAATTCCACAAGGTACACTGTTAATGAATAGAAGTCTGTTTTTTTATTTCACTTCCAAAAAGTGAAGTAAGCAATGGTCACGGCGCTCCGCGTGGTTCATCCAGACATTGAGTTCGACTAGCCCCAATACGCTACTGTCCGTAATCCGGCTCATCAACCAAGAAATGAAATAACATCTAAATACAATCGTAATTATTAATCCCGAGCACAAGAAAGTTGTTGTTATTGTTGTTGAAAACGCCAAATGCTTGTTTTAAAGCCGTTCCAAGAAACCCATTTCAGTTATACATTTGTGGAATGTGCATGAAAAAAGGAAAGTATTTGACGCCTTGTTCAACTGTAGTAAAACTGTTATTTTTGACCTCCCTCAAAGCATTAAGACTTTGTTCCTCTCAAAAACAAGTAACACAGTAGTTAAGGCAATTGATAATTAACCTTTTGTTTCTAATTTGACTTGATTTTGATCAAAAAAGCATTCATTTGTAGAATGTTCATGAATTCATTGTGATGTATAAAAGCAGGTTTTTTTTCAGTTCCAATAACCACGGCGCTTTCTTAACGCTAAGCAGAATATCCATTTTTAGAGTTTTTCAGTTGTACTGTTTCTAAAAAACGTTTAAAACAACTGCGGGATATGCCGAAAAGGAAAAGGTGTTTGGCGCTTTGTGCAAATGTAATAAAACCATTATATTCGACCTCCCAGCTGAAAGAATTCAACTTTTCCCCACTCAAAAACAAGTTATACTGTAGTCAAGACAATTGGTAATTAATCTTTTGTTGATAATTTGATTTCAAGTTTGGTCAACAAACTGAGCACTTTTATTAGAATGTTATTCAACAGGGGACACTATTGAATAGCAGAGTTTTTTAACCTTCAGCAATTCCGAAAACTTAGCCGGGCTCGGCGCTTTTTTGTCGCAACTCCACGTAGCCTCGAACGTTTAACTCGACCGCCTACGCTACCTTTTACTCGGCAACTGCAAAATTAAATTCGTTTATGTACAACTGTGAATACTTTTTCTGACAACAATGTTTAAAGTAGATGTTAATTGTTGCTGTTGTTCCTGTTGTACTTGTAGTTGTTCAAACGCGAAATGTTCAATCTCGGAGTTTCAGCTTTAAATCCGTTCTCAAAAAACCTGTGTAATACATGTGAAAGAAAGTATACTTGCCAGCGTGTAGCTCAAAACTGTAGTAAAACTGTTATTTTCGACCACTCTGTAAGCATTCAAACTTTGTTCCAATAAAAAAAAATTACACAGGTTCAAGAGAATTGGTAATTAACCTTTTGTTATAAACTACATTTGATTTTATTTTGATCAACAAATTAAAAGCACCTCTAATAGACGCTCGTGAATTTGTATTGGTTGGATGAGTGACTTCGTTCAACCATGGATTGTACTCGGAATAATTTTCGAACTGAAGTTTTCAAGCTTGCGCAGATTACCGACTGCAATCAGTGCTACTAACACTTGCTGTGCAACGAAATTCAGATAGTCAGCCATACTTATTGAGAATTTACGACACAAACGGACGGTTTTGCGACGGGCCACAACGATAAATCCATTTTCTTTTCCGGCCTTGAAACTTTAAGTGTTATAATTAAATTGTAAACACGCAGTGCGCAGACTCAATACCATGCACTGAGGATGACGTAGCCCAATAACACGTGTGTTTGTCCCTTCTTCCCGGGACAACTCGAACCTGGAAGCCATTTATCGTGTTTTATGCTTTAAAAATATTCCCTGAGGTAAAATTGCCCCGGACCAGATAATTTGTAGCCTGAGAAAACAGCTGTCTCTCATCGCGCACTCGATCCCTCCCCCAAAGCGGGAGAGTCTAGTCTCTCGCGTGGGGGAGGGATCGAGCGCGCGAGCGGACGTTTAACTTACTCTGGATAGATATTTTCCCTGTAATCGCAAGATAGAGTTGTCCGCTGGTTAAAAACCTCGTATAAAATGCAGGTCAAATCTTCGCCGGTAGAAGAACAGCAAAGCCTAATTAGAGCAGAAATTACTAATGAATCTTAGAAACGCCATAAAGTATCATCCACTCAGTTCACGCAAAGACTCACGTGTACAGGATTTGGAAGATGGTGTCTGATTGGTTGCTATTTTTGACAACCGGAAGTAAATTTTACCTTGGATTTCACACTCCACGCGTCCTTTAACACACGGCAACTGCACGAGTACTTCATTAGTGATGTTTTAAAACGAGTAAACAACTCCATATAAGAAGAATCTAATTACAACTGAAATAATTGTCTCGTTGCATTGGATTCCGTTGTTCATTTGGAACACTTAGCGAGACAAGTTTAAACCTAGTTAGTTTGTTCAGAAACTTAAAACAGATTAGTTTATCGACGAACATAACATTTTTTTTTCTGATCGAAATGTGTTACACGTTCACATTGCTTTGCTACTCTCAGGTGCTCTCAGCATAAGGTTTTTTGAGTCATTTCTAGAGATTTAGGAGAATGATCAAGTTTCACATTCTCAGCATTAATCGGCTTATTTTCTATTGTTACTGAGAGGAGAATTGAGCTTTTGACAAACGCTGTAGAAGTGAAAGGGTTGATAAATGTAATACTAACAACCAAAAGTGCTGCTAAACTGTCTGATAAAGTATTTTTCGTATAAAAACCTGCCGTGGAACTAAAGCGTGTGTATACCGCAGAATTCCGTAAGTAATGGGGTATACTTTTGGAATTGTACGGTATCTATTTATCCTAATCAAAAAAGTCTCCCATTCCCCGCGAGAGAAAGGGGGAGGGAGGTTTGGGGTTGAAAGATTGACCTTCAGAAAAAGTCCCTAAAATATGCTAAAAAATGCCAAGGCATAAAAACTTTTTGAAAACAATTGGAATTTTGAGTTTTTTACCTAAATGGCTAGCCCGTCGACGCTAAATCCCCTCGTGTTGTGCTAAACGTGATATGCTGCGAATAAAGGCGCGCTCACAACAGGACGTTGACCAAAGTACTTTTGTGCTCAACTTCTTGTTCAGTACACACGTTTACCAAAACACGGCTGTCTCTAATAACTTCGCGTTTTTCAACCCTAAAAAGTACCAGGCTTTATCGGACCATTTTAACCACTAAAAATACAACGGTTATATCTACCACCCAAATATAGGGAGTACCATATATGGGACTATATGCTTCCATATGCTGTCCAAAATCATCTGATAGCTACTAAGATTCGACCTGTAGCCATGTCCAATTTTGTTGTCCTCGAATTATTTTTTAACAAAATATATATTAATAACAAATCGGACAGCGTGCTTCAAAAATCTTGAATCAAAAAACTTTGCAACAAAATTTTGCGACTAAACTTCAAGACAAAAAAAAATTGAAACATGCAAAAACTTCAGGGCAAAAAATTTTGAGGAGCAAAGTTTTTGGTCTTCAGATCTAAACTTTTTGTCGCAAGTACAATTTTGAAAATGGTATTAATTGCAATTTCTCATTGAATATTTTCAGTAGAGACATTGTCTAAACTTAAAACTTCTTCCATTCTGGAAAAGGCCCTTGATTTGAGGTTGTAAATGAATATTATTTTGCTTATCAAAAGCTGACGATGTTGTTCAAGCAACTTGATTGAAAATGAAATTACGGAAACACCCTTGCCTACGAGATGTATAGAGCCACTACTATACTGAAACCATCATAGGGGAGCCAAGATGAGATAAACAATTTAATTACATTTGATTTACAAACAAGATGTCTCTTCAGCTGCAAATCACTGCAAAAAGAGAGAAAAGTTAATTGTTAGCTTTGCACATACATTTGATATCAGAGTTCGTACTCTTTTGACATTCTGAAATTCCATGATTTTTTCCATGACTTTTCTCAATTTTCCATGACCTAGCACTTTTTATTTCTTCCCTCAATACATCAAAAGAAGACTGTTTCATTTTTCCATTTTCTTAGCACAAGGCAAGCTAAACAAGGTGAAAAAAGGGATGTTTATTTTGAAACATAGTAGCATTATCAAGTTTAACTCTAGGAGTTAAAAGGATTTAACTTTTGTACGGTTTTACTGCACTGTATCTCTGTGAGTCTTTTTCTGCTGTGAAATAATTGATTACTCATCAAAAAGGCATATAATTTTGTGCAAATATATGGATTGGTTATATTGTTTTCTACACATTGCTACCAATCTAAATTCTGCCAATTTTCCATGACTTCCCATGACCCTAATCAAAATTCCATGACTTTCCAGGTTTTCCATGACCAATACAAACCCTGATTATTCAGGGTATGTACAACCTAGTTAAAAAAAAATTCACTTTCCAGAAGCTGTTTGGCCACTTTTCAAAATTTTTTATCTTCAATAACCAAGTCATAGTAATCACCATTCTTATGTACTGATAAGTTCACATTATACAGCCCATACAGCAGTTTTTGCTTTTTCTTTTGCGTACTTTGTGTGACCATTTGTAAAATTACTTACAGAACACCAAACCTACATCTACAGAATGAACTGAGTATAATGGAACAAATGCATGAAATTTTTTTTCAGGAAAATTAGTTTGGCCAGCTTACATTATTCTAAATTATAGTTCTTTGTAAATCTTTCATAACTCGTTATCAAAAGCCACTGATTGGATAACTAATAAATGTGTAATAGACCCTACATGCTTAAAATATTCTCTTGTTAAGTGCAACTAGCCTTGTTTTAGTTGACATATTCTTTGGAAAATTTAACTCAAGAACAAGGCTTGTTGCTTTAAACAAAAGAATATTTAAATCTCTGCCATTTATGTGTAGGGTCTATATGCAATGAGATTTCAATATAAATTTACCTTCTTGCCAGTGCCTACTTTGGCCTTCTTGATACCACGAACTTTCTTCATTCTGTTCTTCTTTTCCTTACGTTGTTTTCTCGAGGTTTTTGGCTTCTCATATAGCCCAAGCTAAAGGATAAAGAGAACCAATCAAATCAGTCTTTAGCTGATCTATATAGTAAGTAATCAAAATTATAATTCCCTGTTTAATACAAAGCTAGTCTATTTTTTCTTACTTCAGAACTAATGCTTATCTAGTACATTTTTCAAGTTTATAATATTTAAAAACAAATATGGAAAGAATGAATATAACCATATAATATCAAGAGCTTTCGATTGGCATGCAACAGTGGTGTTCTGTAATAGAGGCTTTGCATAGTCACGTGACCCAGAAACACTTTTTAAAATATTTGACATTTTGACACTGTAACAATATTTTTTTTGAAGGGACTACTGTTGATACCTCATTTTTAGCAACTGCATACTGAAAACAATTTTTGCAGGGATTTGATGAGGTATGCAAACAACAATCCTGCTAATTTGCATATTTAGGATTTTGGTTCATAATTTGTTAGCTGATTACAAATTTCATGGTTTTATTTAAGAAAACATTTCGAATTAAAGGATTTATCGGAAAGGGCACCTCAAAACAAGTTGTTAGCTTTGCATTCTTTCCAAATTCTAGTAAGCTTTTAATGGCGGCCATGACAGTGGGCAGCCTCCTGCCTCCTGTCATGGCTGCCTCTTACTTCATCTTAAAATATCTCGTAAAAATTGAAGTTTTTAAGTCCTTTAAACATAGAAACTTAAAACTAATATTAAATCAAGCAGCTTTCTTGATTCAGACCATCACACTCTAAATTTCCCAGAAGATTATGGAAGCAAAATCAAATTATGCAAATTAGATCCAAAGTTTTTTGCATATCTCATCAAATCCAAGCAAAGATTAATTTGAGCATGTACTAGCCTAAAACGAGGTATTGGCAGCATTGCCTTGAAAGAAATAATGATGAATAGCCATAGAAGGGTCAAAACTCCAAATCTTTTACAAAGTGTTTCAGAGTCATGTGACCATGCAAGGCCTCTATAGTATCTTGTGTATAAATGTCATCAAGCATGATCATACCGTCAGTTTTGTGCAAGTTTTAGAAAAATGCTCACTCTTCTAGTTCAGAGGCTGAAACCCAGTATCAATAGAAGAAGCTATAAAACACTAATCCTTGACTGGGTTTGAGATAAAAAGTATGTCCCAGCTTAGTGTAACGTGTGAATGACAGAGAAGAAAAAAACAACAACAAAAATTCATTGGCTCATCTGTATCAAATAAATAACTTGAAGCAAGGAAAAAAAAGTTATCTGTTGGCTGAGAAGTTCATATATTGAGAAACCTTAGTCTTGACCATGCTGCCCTCTGCCTATGGCCTCAGCATTCTCAAGACCTTGGCCATAGGTTTTTTCAATATTCTGCCTCCCAGTCAGCAAACATGTATTGCTTGTTTCCCGGGCTGTGGCCCAAAAATGAAAACTCTTTTTTTCCAAAAATGGTTGCAAACACATTACAAAAACAAAATCAAATAACAACAATAAAAAAACCCTACTTTTCAAAGGTTTGTGACTGGAACTATAGATCTTTCTCATTTTTGGCCTATACATAAAAAACATGTAAAACATATTGATATGTAAAACATCAATAATACTGTTCTGCTGTCAACTATTCCTTGTGTTGACAGCTAGAGATTCGGAGATTCTGTTACAATGAATCTGACATGACACCTACTTTTATCGGAGGAAATAACAGCACGAAAAAATAATTTAGATATAACAAGTGTGACTATGCCTTAAATGCCTTACTTAAGTAGATGAATTTGCCACAAGTAGCCACAAGATACATACTATCAGCAGGAATGTCAAACTGAAAACTTGATTGGTTTTTTATTTTTGGTATCTTCTTTTGGGTTTTGAAATCAATAATAATCACTTTGAATGGCTGTCCTCTAAGCCTCTACATCCCATTTTTACTTGATGCACTAAAAACATCTCCAACTGTGGTTTCGATGGTGCAGTCATGGCATCCTTAAACTGAGAGTGCATTTAGAGATATCAGAAACCATCTCAATTAGGTTCTTCAAAGTTAACTTACTCTTGCAAGTCGGTACTTTGGCTCAGTTTTCTTCATCATATCTGAGTTGTCGTAGATAAGAGCAAAACCAGTGCTTCGTCCACCGCCATAGGCAGTTTTGAAGCCAAAACACACAACGACATCTGCAGTAGTTTTGTAAATCTTGGCTAGTTTTTCTCTTAGTTCAGCCTTTGAGACGTTTGGTCGCCCTGGGTGCAGGACATCCACTACCTAGAAAACAAAACGGGTGCAAATTTTTATAGACATCTTTCCGAAACCTGTTCTGTTAATTCAAGAATGAGCTATCCATCGACTTGTTGAAACCCTACAAAATGACAATCCACTTTGCTTTACTGCATCGAAAATTCTTGAAATCAAAAAAATGATTAAAGGTATCTTTCGTTCAGTTAAAACATGTCAGTTATACATAGCAGTAAATAAGTCAACAGTCACTGTAGAACCAATTTCGTCACCTACCATTTGCTTACGAGAAAGCAAGCGATTTGTGATGAACTTGCGCGTCCTTATGGTAGCTGTTCCGTCACTCTGCAGATGAAGAAAGGTGAGAAATTTAAATTTTATAAAAGGCAAATCTTATAACAAAATGCAACACGTGAAATAAGAAAACTTCCTTCGTATCGTTGAAGATCACAACTATTTGACACAAACGGCTCAAGGTTTTTACTTTGGAGTTTTCTGTTTGATCCGTAATAACCGATGGTTTTGGAAAACAAGCAAAAACACAGTGACATAAGCACACACGTATCAAATGAAAGGCAAGATTGTCAGTTATATCATTTCAACAGTTTACGAGAATAACAAATGTTGAGAAGGCAGGTTACTTAGTTTCATATTTTCAATAGAGAAATGGGCTTTTGCTTTGAAAATATAAAACGATAAAGCTTCTTTATTTATCAAACTACCTATAACACATAACATATTTGAAAAATGTAAGAGGATGCGTTATATATAAAACAGATAACAAACTGTATAAGATCAAAATCCCACCATTTTGGAACACCAAAGCAGAAGAGAACGAAATCGAGGCAGCATGCAGCCTTTGGCAGCGCAACCAGGCCTGCAAGTAAGTCCGCGAGGTTTATCCGGGAAAGCTGAAGAGAGCTCCTTTTGAGTGTGTATGTTATTGTTGTGTGAGTATAAATATTTTAAACTTTTGGTACTCCTTAATATTTTCACGGCTCCGATATATTTAACTTGATGTGGTTTAGGATATTCTGACCCCCCCCCCTTTCCCCCCTGTAGCGTGCTTGTTGGCGATTGTGGGTGTTTTTTTAGCGCGGCGCGGAAAACCCCAAATCCAAGATGGCGACAAAGCCATGCCCGCATGCCCGTGTGAGTTTTCCGCGCCAAACTGAAAAAAAAGACCAACAACCGCCTGCTAGCATGCTACTCATACTATATTGTGATAGTCTAATTAAGAAATAAAGCAAGCTACCGTGTTTGCACAGGTTAATGCAAACCAAGTTGCGTTTGGGAGCAAACGAGAGCAGATAGTAAAAACAAGCCTATGCAAACACGGTAGCTGTGATTTGCTTTGCTTCATATAAAATACTACATACATGAGGTCAAACCACATTAATCAATCAGAGTCAGTGCGTTTATTACTTTAATATTTTATTTAAAAATAATGTGGCGAGCCATTTTTTTCATTTGATTAGGAGCTAAACTGACTCCGTACAAGTTGCATATAATAAATTTTGGCGGAATTGGAGCGTTTAAAGCGGGACTTGACCTAAACTTTTGTTGGATAGTGAGGAAGTTGATGAAGATATTTGAATGAGAAGAAATTTAAGTAAAAGCGCCAAACCGTCCCTCCATGCAAGGGACTAGTACAGCTTTGGTTTGAGAACGGTTTGGCGAATTTACATCAAATATTAACTTCAAA
>JAOBRD020702360.1:0-14531 GCA_027575215.2 Hydrozoanthus sils
GCAACTGAGAGGAAAGCAATGTTTTTAAAATGAGTTAGTATAATATACATTTTCTTGTTGTTGTATTAATCATAACATTTACATTCTACATTTACAGTAGTTATAACAAAATTTAAGCGTAGTTCGTCGCTATTTGATCCGCCTTGTTATTGTCAATATTTTTCAAAAACAACTACAATGTACTTCCCTTTGTTGTATTTTTGATGTTTATCAAAATAGTTAGTTTATACCACAGCCCCGGCGCTTCTCAGGAGTTTATGGAAAGTTTCTCTGAGCTGTCACGGTATAGCATTACTGTTGTGTTTGCGGCTTGTTCGCTCATTAGCGTTTTTGTAGTTTAGAGAAAACACCCACCCTCCCATCCCGAGGGGTATTTCATTTCATACTTCAATAAAATTATTTAGCCCAAGCCATTCCGACTCCTGTTGGTATTAATTAGTGGAGAGTGCGGTTTCTCTTTGCCCTGCTTTGCTTCGTCTGTCTCTTGGACAAACAATTTGGTAACGAGCACTCCAATAACTTGCCATGTTAAACTTGGATACTCTTTAGCTAGGAGAGAGGGAATCTTTACCTTACTAATATAAACGCTATTTTTTGTAAGAACAACTTTTAAGAAACAACGAGACTCAAACTGGCCAGAATAATATAAGAACATTGCAAGAACAAGTTGAGGCTCGAGCTCGATAGTTAGTTATTTTTAATCTTTACTGAGCTTAGCAATACAGAATGAATAAAAAAACGTTTCGCAGTTTTTCTGCTTTAATCGGTCATTGCTTCAAACTAAACGTTGCACACGTATAATTGACTTGAGGTTAGTTCCTTACAAATCTTTTTCCAATACATCAATGTATTGCAGCATTCGATTGGCTGAGTTTTTATTCGATTTAAACCATACTTAGAAATAAGAATAATTTAAGAACAATTTGAGGCTCAAATCGCCAAAAAATTAAGGACAAGTTTACCGGTTCTTACAAAAAAAAAAAAAGCATAGATTTACTAAATAGAGGGGATTCAGTTCATCTTAGTACAGATTTATGTTCAGTGTCATAGAGACACCGCCGGTGGTTTTACCAGAAATGTTGGCATTTTTTTCATGGTTGACGTCATTGAGCTATAGCTCAGCTGAGTTTTGCCTTTACTTCTTGGTCGTCAATGAATAAAAAAAATACTGTAAGGTATGTGAAAGTCAAAAATAATCAGAAAGATTCTTTTACTCCACAGAAAACTCTAGAGATTTTTCCACAAAGAAAGATTCATCGAGCATCAAAAGAGAGGGAAAAAATTCGAAAATTATACTCAATTTTAAGCAAAACATGATTCCTAAGAAAGCGAATAAGCTTTGAAAACATATTTTCTTAATAAGGAGCTCTATCTTTTGTACAAAACTTAATGTTCGATATTTGATTATGTTTTTTCCTTTTGTAATGGTTATGTTTAGACTAGACTGTTCAGTTTTCGAATCGCTTTCAGTTCACTGATTGTTATGAAGAGAATAGGAGTTAGACAAATTAGATTTTATCTATTTAGCGAAACGGAACATTACCAGGTTGTTTGGCAATACAATTTCTGCTTTATTTTTTCGATCGTATTAAAAACGCATAAAATTACAGCGCTCGTCTGTTCCATGAAACCTATCTTGCCTTCACCATTTTAACTTTTAAACTTAGTTCTCTAAAAGCACAGTGTGATTCCCGCAATTTATTTCCTATTTATAGATTAATCTTTCTGGCGCCAGTTATTCGTAAGCCATACGGAAAACAGACAAACAGAAGCAAATCTATTTCAAATCGGCATTTTAATTCTTTTTTTCTAATTAAAAATAATTATCTGTGGGAAAACAAAGCTAAATCAACAAAAAAAATAAGTAAAACGTTTTCAACATGCAAAAGCAAAATATGTAATGACTTTTAGAGCCATTTACAAATCATGATTAGGTATAGTGTAAATAACGCTTGCATTTCTATCATGAAATTTACATAAAAAGCAGCTGCTAACGCATGTAGGTTAGGTATGGAGTGATTGTAGTCTTGAAAAATATATAACAAATTAGTATGTTTGTTATATTGCTAAATTCATGTACAGAAAAGTCTGAAATTATAGAGGCAGTTTTTAAAAATTGTGCAAAATTTTAGTTGGATTCATACTTGAACGAGACAAGGCCAATTCCAAATTATTTATATCCATTTTATAACTTATTTTTTATTTGCCAATTGCATGATTGTTTTTTTTACTTTTTCTCCCATAGCACAGTGTGTGTGAGCTTTTTTTTGCTCTACCGTAACTAACCATATCAACTCCTTTTGCTTTATAATAATTAGTTGATCAAAAACAATGTGAATTCAGATTCAGATCGATATCAGGGTATGCAGTTACGAACCAAGCGATTACGCTCACACGCATTTTAGTCAACTCACCAGATGAGGCTAGCGACATGCTGCCGACACGTTGCAATCCTGCCTGACTTAATCGCGAGATAATCTATAATCGCTTCTTTAGTATCCTTAGTCCGAGCAAACAGAGAAGGCGTAAGCGTGCATCCGTACTATCAAAAAGCATTCTAGCTAATTTAGTCAATCGTCACCTTTGTAGACGACTAGTTCGTCTAAATACGGCAAAAACTGTCAAAAAGTCAAACAATCAAAGTTTCTACAGCGGGTTTGAATTTAATACGAGTGCTCGAAGATTTTCATCCCTAAGCGAAATTCGGTTCAATTGTTATTTAAATGGCATGCGAGTGTCGAAATAGATTGTTTAAGGCTTGTGGCCTGTACTTAACTAACTGCTGCTCAAGCCAACTGTACATGCCCAGTGCATATCAACAATATCGAAAACGATTAACCGGTTTCGTCTGGATGTAAAAACTTGCATATCCGTTTTCTAACGAAAAAGCCTACATCCAGCTTTGACCTCAGTCCACACAGTTAATTACGGCTTACGGTTTCCTCTTACGTTCATGAACCTTCGTAATTGAGCCATAAGAACGGAAAACTTCTGTCCGTTGTCTACCGAGGTTGATATGAAGTAAATACAGTCCAATTACAACACCCTCGTCTGTTCCAACCTCGCGCTAACCCGTGCCAAAATTGCTTTTCAGTAACTACTACTCTCGGTAATAGAACTCCCGGTTATTCGAATATTTTCAATCTTTCTTGAAAGCAGAAAACTGATATACTTAGCTACCACTTAAACGATCAAATTTTAACATCTTCAAGTATTCTATGTTATAACATACACTTGGGAATTACCGAGGGCTACTCAATCACTGGTTGTTGTAATGGGTTTCGCTTCGAAGTGACAAAAAACGATCAAGTCCATTACATTTTTGTAGACCAAAACAAAACATAATTAGTATATTTTTTCGTTAACTTCTCCACAGATCATCGAGACTGCTGGTTCAATTTCCTTTAAAAGTCTAGAATAAGATTTGTTTTACAGCCAATATATTTGAAATGACAAAAACAAAAAAATATGCTTTGTCTTAATCAAAAACGCACCCTCTTTTTCTTGTAATCAGTTTTTTGATGCAAGAAGCTTTACGCGTACGTCAGCCCAAACAAATATAAAGCATCCTTGCCATAAAAAGCACGAAGGAAAATGGGCCTTTGTTGTGTTCACGTCACATAAGGGCAAACAAAGTCACAACTTTTCTATTCTTTTTAAATTGGATAGACGGGGTTTTTTCATATCCATTTAAGAGATTTTCTCATTGTCGCACCTGCTTGGTATTGTGACGTCAACAGCCGTTAGCTGTCGCTTGGCGAGCGTGAAAGCGAGCGGGAGAAACACTTTGTCTCTTAGTCAAATGGAGAAGCGTTGACGCTAACTCGATCATGAATGGGTTTATTGAAAACTGCAGGCAGATCGAGCAGCCACAAAACTCAATTGGTCTAGAAATGAACGGTGTTCAATTGACTGAAACAGTTGCTGATCTTGTATTTGAAAGAGGTTCTCAGTGCTCATTGCCTTCCCCAGAAAGCTTTGACAAAATAGATGCTAACGGGTTTTGTGTTAACCATAATCACAAATTGCGAGAGGCTTTAGTAAAAGCTGTCAAACAAGGGAATTTACAGGTAGCAGAAGTTCTCTTAGAGCATTATCTCCAGCTCAACGGGGATGGAAACTCTAGTTACACCATCTCACCCATTGAACTTAGAAAGCCAACCAATTTTCCACCTCTTATAGTATCTGCGCAACACGGAAATTTCGAAATGATAAATCTGTTCCTTGGCAAAGGATTTAAGCTAGAGAGAGAACATAACGTAACTTGTAAATGTAAAGACTGTCTGCGCGACGTTTTCTTAACTTCTCAGAGACGACTTGAAATTTACCGCGCAATTGCGAACCCTATGTGGATTTCAGTGACCTCAAACGATCCTTTTCTGACGGCATTTGAGCTGAGTGATTCTTTAAAATCCTTAGCAAAAAAAGAAGATGAGTACGTAAAGGAATACGAACATCTCTCAGTCCAATGTTCACAATTTGCAATGGCTTTGTTGGATGAGTGTCGAACGTCAAAAGAGCAGAGAATTGTATTGAGTTACCCTGGTGGCGATGCGAGCGAAAGCGATTACAAAGAGGACAATTTAGGACTTGTAAATTCAGCCATATCGTACGGCCAAAAAGAGGTAAGCTTTTTCGTCTGTCTTGTCCCTAAAAACAAAGCAGTAGAATTTAAATCAAAACTAGCATTGACGAGATCTTTTATTAGAGTTTTGGTGTGTATTGCGAACACTTAACGTTCAGTGACTATGTTGATATTACAACTGAGGTCAAAACTAAGTAGTTCGATTTTTTTTATTAAATCTACTTTTTAAGCTGTGTTTAAAACTCGTACTGTTGAGGTTAGGACAAATCAACAAGGAAAGTAAAGAAAATGTGAGCTGCAGCTAGTTTGAGCACATTGTCGGCATAAATAACGATCAGAAATAGAGACGTGTATTTTGCGTATTTCTCATGTTGCGGTTGTGCTGACATGGCATCGATATAGAGTCAGCCTGCTAACTTGTTCACTTGAGAAACCTTACTAAAATACTAATCATTTTATTGTGGAAGATATCTATGAGTGCTGACTGGAGATTTTATCGTAAATGTTAAACCCTCTACTGATCTATTCGTTCGAAATAGTCACATAAACTGCTTCTCGCGATCGATCGCCCCAAAAAATCTCTCTTTCATAGTATTTCGAGTTGTCACCTTAAATGATTCCCTCTTGTACGGTCCTAATCAGAAAAGATGTACCTAACGCGAAAGGTATTTGTTGCGTAGAAACAGTCGCTTGCGGTTGTAGAAAGTAAAATATTTGCATATTAAGGAATAACTAGTGGATGGAAATAGTTTTCGTGTTATTTTGTAGTTTTGTATCATCCGCCGAGTACTCACACAGTATTCAATTTTCCATCAACAAATACGCCATATCTAAAGACAGTTAAAGCAAGTACTTAAATCTTTACCTTTGGTAATATTTTATCGACAATCGAGCGAACCAATGTTATTAAGAGGCTGGGCGACTGAAAGCAACATACGAGTTAATAGTTTTTAAGCCATTCTAAATGGAAATTATTTTTGTTTTTGAAAAAACCTATTTTACACGTATTTTGATTTAATATAATCATCGATGGTCGAACAAGCTCTATATTTGCTTTGATAGCCGAATTGCAATGTTTTTGTCGTTTTCTGATAAAGGCGAAGTGTCTTTTTATTTTTGTTTTTCATTTGTTTGGGGTATAATTTGCTGAACAGCTTTAACTCTTTGTTTTCTTAAAATACTGCGTAATGCAACTCGTTGGCTAAGATAGAAGATAATTATCGCTTGTAACAAGAACTTTGGAAATCCTATACGCAATTTCATTCTGCGCAGCTATTTTTTTTTGCGAAAACAAGGATTTATCGAGGGCGACTGGTTTAACTCGGTAAACAAACAAGAAACTTGCCTAAAATATTTAGTTTCGAACAACAAAGCAAGAACAGGTGTTGCAGGCAGACGAGAGTAGTGTACAGATCTAACTTTTTCGATAGCCGCCGATACTGTATGAAAACGGTTTCTGTGAATGGCGCCTCTTGCAATCTGGAGACAAATTGCAGTCAAATCGAATTTTTTCGACCGTTAGCAGACTCCTCACTTAGTGTTGTGGAAAAAAAACTTTGAAAACCGGATGTTTTCTGCTTTCTTTTAAGCGACGACCTCCTTTGATAGCAGAAACACAGCTTTCCATGGTGCCATTTCATTATTCTTAGTCAAAATGAAAAGTGACGAAAGGTGAGAAATTGTTGCTGAATCATCGTGACATTTGTAGGCATTTTCCCTGTAAGAAAAATTTAGTATAGAAATGTTTAGATTTTAGTAACTTACCCTTAACAAAATGGCCCGAGTGAGCGTAATTCTGTTAATTTCAAAATTCAAGCATTTACAAAATTTAGGTGACTATATGTTGCGTCCGAAAACACAGGCAAAGGAGCATAAAACCAAACCAAATAAAAAGATAACGCAGAATAACAGAAATGAAATTTGTGGTGATTTTCCTTTGTAGTGTTAAACCGTTCTTTTTTTTAATTGTCTCTACGCGGATAGTTTTTATTGGCTTTAGAACCGAGATTTCGCTTTAGCCCCAAATATCTTTCTCATAAAACCCAGGTTAAGAATAATTATGCTAAACGAAACTACTGAATAGGTTTTTTATCTTTGTCTGTTTCGGTGACTTTTTACGCGAAACAAATTCAATTTGGTTGTAGTTCGAAGGTGCATGTACATGTCGATTAAGGATTTTGTTCGAACGTTTGTTTACAGAGATGAGCTCGAGGCATATTTTGCCAGTTCTTTTCTTCATACATATTTGTGTTTGAATTTCATGGTCCAAGAAACTGAAATTCAAATCGAACGCTTTGCATTGTTTTTAATCAGTTCTTTAAAAATTCGTCAGCTTTGTTGATATTTAATGGAAAAAATCTGGTTTCATAAAAATCATCTAAAATATTAGTTGTAGTCGCGAGTCTGTTCTCGTGAAAATTGTAGACTGACAACGAAAGATTTTATCTGAAAATATTTCTAACTGCAAAATAGAACGATTTTAGAGTGGAAATGTTTTTACCTGATTGCTTTTCGTTTTAATCTTATTGCCATTACTTATTCAGCTGCTACTACGGTCATTTCAAAAAGAATCTTTTTTGTCAATGCCAGAGTATTGTCCCAAGCGATAATATCTCACAATAAATGGAGCTGCTATGAAACCTAACCTGTAATAAAGCTTTTAAAAACGCTCCAAAAGAATGATAAATATTTTCATTTGTTAAACCTGAAAGCAAGCATTTGAAGTTTTCAAAATCTTTTAAAAGTTTAAAATCGATGAAAGTTTAAGTTCGGATCAGCCCATTGAATGATCATTCATATTTAATTGACACCTGTCAGTATCTCTCTTCACCGAAAATAATCGCTGATAACTCGCTAGAAGCATCTGAAGTATTATTTCTTATTGGTAAGCCAAAATTGCCTGGGAAAATTTCTTAGACGGAAATGAATCACCAAAGAAGTAAAAAGCTTTGTAAAAACTAAGAACAATTTTAGGATTTTAAGAGGTCAAGACTCAATGACATCTACTTAGTTCGCTTTTTGCGCGTCTGTGTAAACAAAGCGGCAAAATGCTAAAAAATGAATAAAATCTAATTAATTTTCTCGGACAAACAAGGATCCTAATTTTTTTAAAAAAACAAATACGGGTTAAACAGAACATGTTGCTAACCAACTAATAAAAACTGGGCAAGTTTATGATCGCTGCCGTTAGAAGAGGTAATGAGAGGCTGATTTGCTCGTCCCAAAAATAATTTTGCGATCAAAGCGTCTTATTTCAAAATTTCTTACGGCCATTGCAATAATTTATCGAGTTTTAGTTGATAGACAAATCTTTGTAGATAAGAATACCTCAAATTATGTTAAATGAAATGTATTGTTAATGTTTGCTTTTCGAGTCTTACGAAGGCATATGAGCTAGACATCCGTTCTTTTAGGAGGTTTTCCTGCACATATTCTCAACAATACCCTTTGTCTAAAAGCATCGATCGTATATTATTTCTATCTAACACGAAGTAAAATAAGTAAATTTGCAGTAGATGTTTGATATCTAGACGAATTTGAAAACATTGTAACCACCAATTAAGAAAACTGAAAAAATTGCGCACGGCTGACACTTCATAAAGATTTCTCGACCTGTACAATCTCGGCTCTTTCAAGTCTCCCTATAGCTATAGCTACCCTGTAATAGTTAAGGTACAGAACAACATTTTTAGCTTACAAAACATCTTTCGTTCATTCAATGAATATCTTCAGTTGTAACTGCGACTAGATTTACATATACTGTTTATTAAGACTGCCTGCGGTAATTATATTAAATTCGCAGTTACAACTGAAGATGTTCATTGAATGAACGAAACATGTTTTGTAAGCTAAAAAATATTGTTCTATACCTTAAATGTCCAACAAGTCTGCCTCTTCTACGTTGTTTTGGTACTCTGTAATAGCGCTCCATACAAGAAACTAGGAGCATAACTTATTTTTCCCCTTTCAAGTTGTTCTAATGCGCAGAGGTTTTCAAATTCCCTGACAAGAGTCTAAAATTTAGGCCTGCGCTTCAAGAGGTTTTTTTTCACTGTCCTGTTCAATTAAGAGAAAGTGCTAATGTTTGACTTATAAACTGATTTGATAAACATTTGGTTACCAAATTTTTCTCCGAAGAGAAAATGATGCTGCTGCATAATCTATTGGTCACAGGAATCTTTTTTAGGAAGGGGACAAGACAAGTTTGTACTTTAAGTTTTTGAGTTCTTTTACTCCCCTCAAAGAATGGGCGTAAGTGTAACTGTTTGCAATCGTTAGAGAGAAAAGGTAACATTTCTCATCACTAATCATGAGGTGTCCTAAAGACTTGTAAAATCAACCCAGGAAGTGACTCCGCGTCTGGCGGTAGTCAAAGGGACGTGTTGCTCAGAAGTTGATAAGCTATCCCGGCGCTCGAGAATTTCTAGTCAGATTAAAGTAAGTCATAGAGTTTTCAGTTTTCAGTTAATTAATCAGTTTCTTGTTGCTCGGAGTGTGGATTATTCTAAAGCAAAGGTTTGCATGCTATCGAGCAACCTTGTTAAAAAATTTTTGGTAAAATCCAGCGGCACTAATCTGTTGAATAGCTTGATAACTGATGATTGGACATTGGTGTTATGAAACATACTGTGAAGCTGTTTGAAACTTTGAAAGCAGAAATGAAACATTGTCGTTTGATTGAACTAAGCCCACGACAAAACTCCTCGCCGGCTGACCCTGTTACTCAGTTGGTTAGAGCGACGTAGATCTGTTTCGTAGCGTGTGAGTTCGAATCCCACGGAGATAAACAACTTTTTCTTTTTCCATCGGGTAGTTTAATGGGGTCCTTCTTAATGCGAATATTTATCGACGAAATACGGATTTTTGTCCATTTTAAAAGCAAAGGCCTCGCGCGAAACTGTCTATCGTATTTATATATGCCACTAGGACATTTATATATTTCTAGGCTTGGATCAAGCCCCCTAGTCTTTACTGAGAATCCCACGACCAAACTCCCAGCTGGCCCTGTAGCTCAGTTGGTTAGAGCGACATATAACCGTTTCGTAGGTCGTGAGTTCGAATCCCACCGAGGTCAGAGACTTTTTTCTCTTTCCTTTGTGTGGTGAATGGGGTTGTTGTTGATGCTGTATCGGCGAAAGTTGGAGTATTCCCCATTTTCAACTGCAATATTGTATTTACATATGCCACTTTAGGACAAAACTATTTGCATAGTGTCGTTTAATTCCGAGTTTAAAAATGCAAAGCTTCTTTGTTTTAATAACGGTTGAAACATTTATTAACTAAATTAGTCAATCATCCAAAGTCATGAATCCTAATACAACGGGCTTACTTTGAAAAAAAAAGCCTAGGTTAACAAGTACATCACTTCACGGGGTAAATGCATTTTGTATTTTGACTATAGCATCTGCTAGTCATCTTCAAAGTATGCAAGTTACAAAAATCGGTTGGGATTCTAGAGTATAAATAGAAAAAGTCAAATAGCTCAAAAGTTTTCTGTATCACTAAATATTGCATGTCAAACTGTTTAATAATGTATAGTTAGTAACCTTGATTATTTCCAAACTGAAAATAAGTTTGAAGTCGCTGTAGGAAATAAGTTTATTGACAGGCACCCAAAACAAAATAATTGTAGCAACCTAAGACAAGTTACATAACAAGAGAGGCAGTACAGATGCTTGCTGAATAATTAACAAACATTTTGGATACAATCTAACGTTAAATTTTCGGGCAATAAAATATACTACACCTGGTATCTTAGCCAAACGTTACACATGGGCAAAGCGGTGAGATAGTTCTTCAAGCTAGATATGATTTGTGTGTTAAGCTCTTGTTTCCTTAAGGCGACAAAGCTGCAATTTTTAAAAAAAAAGAGTATCTTACTGTCTAATTTAACGCAAAAATTTTATCATGAATTATTTATTCGTTGCCAAGTCAGGCTTCAATTGCCATCAGTTGCGGGAGACAAACAAGTTAAACAAATGCAAATTAACTGCCAATTCTTTTACATGTGAACTAAAACCAGAGTCGTCAACTTCAAAATTGTCTTAATTGCAAGCACAAGAAAGTTTAAACAAAGGACAAACCGGTACCATTGTTGTCGATCTAAAGCTACTGTTAAATGCAGCCATACAGTTGCCATAGTAACGATGAGATAACAAAGAGCAAACAATATGCAGTTGAACTAGAAGCACTCGTTTGTCTTTACCTCAGTCACAATTGTGTGCGACCTTGGCGCCGGCTAGCTCAGTCGATGAGAACAGCTGTGACTGTCGAACCGTGAGGCCCGGGTTCATTTCCCGGCCGTTTCGAGAGTTTGTGCGGCCTTCTATTGCCACACTGTCCTTGGACAGGAACGTTAAGCCGTTGGTCTAAGTCTCCTGAACACTATCCAGGGGGCTTAAAAGAGCCCGGGTCTCTATCGACCCGGTGTTCGGTTGTATTAAAAAAGAAGAGTCACCTAGTTGAGTGTCAATAAAATCGTTATTTTTATTGTCATTATTCTTATTCTTATTATCTTTTTCATTATCGTTATCGCTATCATTACCATTAACATTGCCATTAGGCATTACCATTATCGTTACCATTATTATTATTATTATTGTTATCAATATTATTATCGTCGTCATTATCGTTATCGTTATCATTATCATTATCGTTACCATTATCGTTATCGTTATCATTATCGTTATCATTATCGTTATCGTTATTGTTATTATTATCGTTCTCGTTATCGTTACCATTATCGTTATGGTTATCGTTATTATTATCTTTATCATTATCTTTATCATCATCATTATCGTTATTGTATCGTTATCGTTATCGTTATCGTTATCATTATCTTTATCATTATCAATATCGTTATCGTATAGTTATCGTTATCATTATCGTTATCGTTATCGTTATCGTTATCGTTATCGTTATCGTTATCGTTATCGTTATCATTATCGTTATCATTATCGTTATCGTTACCATTATCGTTATCATTATCGTTATCATTATCGTTATCGTTATCATTATCGTTATCATTATCGTTATCATTATCGTTATCATTATCGTTATCATTATTGTTATCATTATCGTTATCGTTATCGTTATCGTTATCGTTATTATTATCGTTATCGTTACCATTATCGTTACCATTATCGTTATCGTTATCGTTGTTATTATCTTTATCATTATCATTATCATTATCGTTATCGTATCGAATCGTTATCGTTATCATTATCAAGCTTACATAATACAAATGGTACATTCCAGGGGCTATCGATAATTTGCTCCATTTTTAATCCTCGTCCCGAACATAACACAATTGTAGCTATCCACCCCGAACGTAGCTCCGGAATATAAGTCCAGGATAAAAGACTTTGGACAAATCCAAGAGATATATAAGCCCTCGGGTATAATCCCTGGGTATATGAACCCTCAGATACGACTCCAGGATATCAACAGCAGACTAGCAAGATATTAACTAACTGGTTATATGACCTAGAAGTGCAAACTTGTGATTTATTCAAACGTCATCTTATTATATCCAAGATTTCTGCGTATAGGCGAGTTTTTGCTGACTCAATTTTTACATTCTGCTTCATTAGCATACAACTTAAGTCGGAGAAAGAACTGACTTGAAAATGCTTATCAAAATTAATGGGTGATCGAACTTTTGGTTCTATAAATGTAGTTTCAAAAAAGAGATCAATACTTAAGGAGGCAAGAACGATAATGAGCCATAGTTTTTTTGTAAAATTTCCAACTTTTAAAAACACATCATGGAAAGAATACTTAACATATCAATATCATATTTTAATAGGTTGTTTGTTTTGCTCATACCTTTTATTATTCAGAAGCTTTGTTTCTCTAGCTGAATGGAAAAGAGAGTGTGTATACAAATGAGGCAAAAAATGTAAACAAAAACTCGCCTATTTAGTGCGCTTAAGAAAACCGAGTAAAATTAATATTTATATATATTCCCGTCCAGTTCGTTGCACATCCAATTTCGCAACATCTCCTGATGTCATTTGTGTTTGCTGACGTCACTGGCTGGAGGACTGGCGGTTTGCTCTACAAGATTGGCTACGTCATGTATCAAGCCCTGATATTTCCAATTATGGTGCTGATGTACTTTTTTTGTCCATGTTTACGAGTCGCGCGAAAGGTCAAACGTCCATTCATCAAGTTTATTAACCACACCGCTTCTTTTGTTATATTTCTTTGTTTACTGGCCGCCACCTCGGAAGCAAAGCTGCATATTCGATTTAAAGAGTGGCCTTCGGCCATCGAATGGCTGACAATCGCATGGATACTTGGTATAGCTTGGAACGAAATTAAACAAGTCCACGGAGAAGGAACGAAGCGGTATTTTTCTTCCGGTTGGAACTGGATGGACATAAGTATGGTGTTTTTGCTTTTAGGAGCATTCCTTATTTGGATATCTTTGATTTGCCTAACATCATTGACTCATATTTCTCAACATACTCATAGTATGATTCTCAGTACCGGGGACGGGATGTATGCAATGGGGATGGTTGCAAGTTTCTTCAGGCTGGTATACCTATGTCAAGTCAGCAGGTACCTGGGACTGCTTCAGCTAAGCTTGAGTCGGATGGTTCGAGTAATTTTCCAGTTTGCTTTCATTAGCTGTGTTGTACTGTTTTCGTTCTCTGTTGGGATGACAATGCTATACACGTCTTCGTTTGAAGCTTACAACAAGACGCATCCACACCACAATATTACAGATCCAATTGCAAAACTTCTTGTAAAAGATTATCACAGGTGAGCTTTCATCTTTCGTTAAGGGCCATTTGCAAATTGCGCTCCACTTGGCACAAATAAAACCTTCAAGTTAAGGCCAGATGCTCATTTTTCATACGTTTTGCTGGATTTTTTAGCGCTTGGCTTCAATTGATGGTTTTGGGTGTCGGCATTGGAGCGTAATCAGAAATGGACATTTAATTTTGGGTCATTGCCTGATGAATTGTGTTCTATATGGACCAACCGTTTTTGTTGGTTGAGTTATTTCCGTGTTCTTTTGGGAAAAACCGCTTTCGGTTGGTTTGGTTGATCCGACTTAATTGGCTCAGATACCTGCAGATCAGTCATTTAAATCAAAAATGTGTTTCATAATTGTTAAATAAAGTCAAGGTCAAAGTGAACCATTTTAACCAACCAGTCTAACCTTGGTTGAAAACGTTTTAACCAAAAAAAGGTTAGAAATGTGTTCTATTGGAAATTTTAACCAAGCCAACCAAAACTTGTTTAGCTTGAACGGTTGGTCCCAATAGAACACGACCGAAGAGTTATTGAAGTTAGGTGAATCGAACACAAACATGAATAAACTTTTTCCTCTTTTCTTCCTCTTTTTCATTTGTAAGACTTCCAGTTATCTTCTCAAATATCGGTTTTACTATCAGTTTCACTGTTAACCCTCTTAGTTAGATTTCTTTCCTTTTTTTTCTTGTATTCGATCACCTTCGTTCTTTTTCTACATCCAATACAAAGAAAATTACATCACATGTTTTTTGTAACCATTCCCACTTCAATACTTTTACAATGCGCTATTCTTTCTTCAATTTTTAAAAAAATTGCATATGGTACGCAGGAAAACTTAAAAACGTTCTCGGTAATTTTTGTTTTTAGGAACCAATAAAATTCTTCTCAGACTTAATGCCGATATTCCTCTAACAATTTTTGTCTCCAATTTTTCTTGTTTTGTTGGAAATGTTTATCAGCTGTGGATGACAATAGTTGTAAAAGTTAACTAAAAAGCAACCCACTCTAAAGACATTTTCTTTCTATGCATCCGAGTTAAGAACCATCTGCGGCGGAAGCAAAAAATTATTGGAGGGGCACAGTGGAAATTTTAATAGTTTGTTATAAGATCTGAAAATCCTATTCAAAAGTTATTGTGGTTAACAAAAAAATTTTTTTGGGGGGGGCCTGGCCCCCCAAC
>JAOBRD020702577.1:0-31485 GCA_027575215.2 Hydrozoanthus sils
GGAAACGCGGCGGAAACACGAGCAGTGCGTGTTTCCGCTAAAGTTCCGAAAACGGAAACGTGCGATTTCGTCATGTGAGTGTTCATGCGAAAGGATTCCGACCTCTTTGGTGGGGGTGTGGACCAAGGTCCGACTTGCGTTATAAGTTCTCGGCTAAACCCCCCGGGGAGGGGTTCTCCCTGCAGACGATCGTCGATATAAATAGAGCAAGGAATGCTCTCACCTGAAACTGCTGACCCGATGGTGTGGTAAATGAAAGGCGATTCTTTCCATCCAAACGGTAGAGTTGTACACACAAACCACCATCTCTTCCAACAGACACCAAAACATATTGGTTTTCACTTTTGAGTTTCTATTATCCTGTGTTCACCAATCGCCTTCGCTCTTACAGCATAATTGTATTCATTCACTACCTATATAAGGCCTTGGTTTTCTAAGATTTTTTAGATGCTCAGACGAAATGTCAGCTTTTCCCATCATCTCACGGCGACGATAACTTATTTATCATATAATACTTCAAGTTTATATTACTCGCCGACGCATTCAATAGTTTTTTTTTAAAAACTAAATACCTAAAGACACCAAAACAAGTCTGGGAGAACTCTGTTAAAAATACATGGTCATATCCCGATTCATCATCCGACTTCGTAAAAAAAGGAGTCCTGGTAAACATATCGAGGAACATCTACTAACCGATCAAGAAAAAACGGAGAATCCTTCATCAAAAGATTAAGAAAACGTGTATCCACACATAAACGAGGTTTTGACGGCTCAACAGCAAGAGGAAGTTCTAAGTATGGCGGATCACATGAGCCTGCTTCGCCCCAGACTTTTAACTCCAGTGCTCAAGCGTTTCAAAATTTCTTTATCAACAAAATCTACATGTTGACGACAAGCGGGATGGTTTGGAAAAGACTTAGATGGTGGAAAGTTAGAGTTGTACGAGATCCTTTTAAACACTCCGTTAAACGGTTGACCAATTTCCAAACATCAACTTTATTATAAACCCAATCTCGTATAAGTTCAGCCTGCGGATGACCTTCCAAAATTTTTTCCCAGCCGTAAATGTTTGTGTTATAGCTGTGGCAGACCAGGACACGTTTCTTCCCGGTCCTTTAGCCGCCCACATCCCTACCGACGGGGTTCACAGCAGAACCAGCAGCAGTTTACTCGACATCAAAAAGGAATGTATGAGTGACTGTTCATTCATCTTCTGTATGACTGACCTCCTGTTTAGTTTTATGTGAATCGTATTAGTAAAACCTCTCCTTATTGACCAGTTTCTGATCATGTCCATAACATGTATCAAATGTTGCTTTCAAAGGTGTTACAGAACAATATCTTGGTATACTTTTCCCTCTCTCATTCATTCTCTCTTTTCTTTTTCCACTCTAGGATGGCAGTTTCAAAGGGGAGCCTAGATCCCTTCTCAGATCACCGGGGCTCAAAACTGTCATCCCCTGAGTCTTCTCCGTCATCTCATCTTTCCTTTGCCTGCCTTTTGTTTATAGATCCCGATGCAATCTATCGGACCCAGCCTTCTATTCCATCTTAAGAGTTTACATCCGATTTTCTGCCCACCACAGTCAGTATCCCTCTATGCAATGGGTGCAGTCAAATTCAGAACCTATGGGCATGGGAAAGACTCAGGGGATGACAGTTGGCAACCATCATATTTCCCTGAAATTTGTCGCGTCTGTTCTTGCTGGTGCCAAGATTGCGGATGCCTCAATGCTCCTTTTCAGAGGCCCGAAAAGGTTTGTGGCGAGAAATCTCTATACGCATGTAGAAGTTTAAGAGAAAATGGCCGCTTTCGCTCCGTGTGAACTGGCATCAAGAGTCATCCACTGGATTAAGAACACTGTCAATGTATATGAATTTTTTCAGCCTTTTAAAGGACATTACAAAGGGGAGAATTTTGACTTGGTTTTACCCTCTCCTAAGATTTTTTCCAATTCAATTTCTTGTCAGCCTTTTGCTAAGTTTGTTTCCGATATCATTATTAATCACTTAACTTCGGGAGCAATCTCTATATGGGGGAAAGTAGGGGAAGTTGCGCCCCCAAATTTAGTTATGCCACTTACTGTAGAACCCTCTAAGTCACGTCTTTGCAACGACAACCGTTTTCTTAACCTCTGGATCAAAAACACCCCATTCTAATTGGACTCTATTTCGTCCGTCCCTCGTAATGTCTCACAGAATTCCTTTTAGACCGTGTGTGACGATAAGTCTGGTTATGACCATGTGCTTTTGTCACCTAAAAGTCGCCTGTTTTTTGGATTCCAATGGGGTTGTTGGTATTTCGTGATTAACACCATTCCTTTTGGTTGAAAACCCTCCGCCTATATTTACCACTCTATTGGTCTTTTAGCTGCGCATTACTTCTGCTCTGTTTCCATGCCTTGTTGACTTTACATCGATGATCGGCACACCGGAGAACTCATGTTGCTTCCTTATGCTAAAGCGTATATGGCTCTTTCCTCTGAGAGGGAGAGGACTTTTGCTCGCGCTTCCTCGGCTATTTTCTTTGTGTGCTACACCCTGGTATCCCCTGGATACTTTATCGGCCTGGATAAATCTATCCTCATTCCGATTCAAAGTGTCCCTTTTTCCTCGGATTTTTGGTAGACTCTGTTCACCAGGCATTTCTGATGATTGAGAGTAAGAAGTGGAAATTCCTGTTCCTTGTACATTTTCTCCCTTCCTCTTCCACTACAGATGTAAGGACACTTCAGCGCCTGTCGGGAAAGTATATCTCATTCTCTCTTGCTGTTCCGGGAGCGAGGCTCTTCATTAATGCGAATAATATGGCTATTTCAAAAGGATGTCGTTCCTCTCACCCTATCCCGGTTTCGGGTCGTTTGGGAGAAGGGTTTAAACATTTGTCCTTTTTGGAAACCTAGGAGGGTTTCCTACCTTGGTGTCAAGAGTCTCATTCTCAGATTGTGCTTTGCTCCGATTCTTCTGCCTTTTCCTGGGGCGCCATTTTGAGCCCTAACGCTCACTCGGTTTTGATTCGGGATTACTGGCCACCCTCCCAGCGGGCCCTCCACATTAATGTTAAGGAAACCCTGGCCTTGGTAAACGCCTTTGGGTCTCTTGGCCATTCTGTCAGGGACAGCTGTGTTGATGTATTCACTGATAGCTGCGTCCTCATCAGCGCTTGGGAATAAAAAGGAAGCAGGTCCCATTTGCTTTGTGATGCCCTCAAGAAGCTTTTCTGGGTAGTAACTTCCTCTAACATACAACTTCATCTTCATCACATTCCTTCATCGTCCAATCCTGCGGATTCCCCTACGGTAAGCTATCTTTGCAAGATTCTAAGCTTTCTGCAGTGGTACATGGGGTAAAGTACAGAAGCTGTTTGGAGGCCAAATCAGGCACTCGGCCGACCTGATGGCCTTACCATCGAATGTTCAATCCACCTTGGACGGGTCGCTTCTTCCTTTTTTTGCCCCATAACCTATATCAGGGGCCTGTGGGGTAAATGTCATCGCCTAACTGCCCAATAAGCATGGTGACTTGTTTCTAGCCCTTACGCCTTTCCCCCTATTTTGCTGATCCCGCAGCTGCTACGTTTTCTTAAGGCCAATTCATTACCATGCTCCGTCATGGTGCCTGACATTCTGCCTCGCCGTTTTTGGTGGCCTATCTTGCAGCCTTTTGACTCCCTTCGTTTAGCAACAAAAAGCACCACAGGGGCCGTTTTCCCACCCTGTGCAAGTGGATTTTCTGAATCCTGTCCCCTCACTTGGGATTTATGGGTATTCAGAGTTACCCCTTAAGTTCGGTTGTATGCCCAGCAATGGTTTGTGTATTATAAGCGTTGAGATTTGTTTTCTTTCATGCAAAAGGTTTCAATTTTAATTACATCAGCTGGCTTAAGTCTAACAATAAAAGCGTTTCTTGGTTTTGTATAGTCAAGGAATCGCTAGTACCAATAAAGTGTAAACCTAAATCTTGTGGAATGGTTTTCAGAACGTCAAGAATGTCATGTTCAGTTATCCTTTTCTCCCCAGGAACTCCCTACTGTCCCACTTCTGTTCGTGACGAGGGTTCGCTGCCCATCTTGCAACTACACAAACGAACAAACATTTCGTTTCTGCCAAAGCTGTGGCTACGTAAGGCGCCAACTCGACCCCTCTCATCTACAGCCAGCCGTTAATTTTTGACCTCCCATCCATCGACCAACGTATTCAATCCTTGCAAGCCAAACAATTGTCAACAGCCTACTCCAAGCAAAAGAAAGCTTTAAAAGATGAATTAGAGGCTTTCCTACATGCACTCCCTGGCAAAAATCTATCTTCCAGGCGACCCCACTGGATGTATGTCGTTTCTTTGTTTTTAAGGTTGCCAAGGGAAAAACGCAGGTGCATCGCGACGGCTGTCAACATCTTGGTCAGCGTGGTCACTTCCCCTGTAAGTGTCCTTTACGTCTTGCGTACAGCACGATTGACTCTTATATTGGGAAGTTACGTTCCATATTTGCTGATGCAGTTTGCCAGGGTGACTGGAATTGTGCCCTCCTAATTGGAAATCATGCCTCCGATAATCTTGTCAAGCAATACCTCAAGTCTGTGACCACGGAACAGCTTCAGGCCAGAATTACTCCTAAGCAAGCGCCCCAATTTTTACTGACAAGCTCCTGTCTCTTGCTCGTCATTTGGACAAGCGTCTGGTACGACCATCCATTAGACCCACAGATATTTTTATAACTGTACGCGACCAGGCTTATTTCAAGGCGTTGTTTTATTCTATCCCCAGGGACATGTTATTGACATTCACGAACTCTGCTGCGGATTCACGGCTCAAATTATACTCGCAAGAGGCAAATGTTGACGGCGGTGAGACTATCCATAGTTTTCGTTCTGGTTGTGATCTTATTTTGATTTTTCTGGTTCCTCTCTAGCTGACTCCATGTCCCACAATGGCTGGTCGAATCCAAAAACAGCATCTTATTACCTCAAACTGGCCAACGTTCTTCGGGCAGGAGCACCAGTTGACCTACTCGCTTCCAAGCTCACACCAGCCCGCGATGCAGCCGCATTTTATACTGACTACAATGAACTCAAGAACTTTATCGTAGTGTTTCCCACTCTTGTACATATTTCGGTCCCGGGAAAGCGACCAGCCCCTTTCTAAGCATACTGTAGATGTTTAGGTTATGCAATGTCCCCCCAAGCCTGTTGTATGTGCCAGATCCCCATGTAGGACTTGGTTATTTCGGGTGTGGTTTTCACCAAATTTCAGCTTGGGGTCAATCGCGCCTTTTAATTTTGGGGTCCAGCGTCTCTTGAGGTTCAGGATTGACCTGTTTTGAGGTTTGGGATGTCGGCCTCTGGTTTATGTAGGTATCAGTCTAGTTGGATTGCTTCTGTGACGCCGCCAGATTTCCATACCTCATATAGGAGTGCAGGTAAGACCGTTGAAATAGGATACTATTCCAAACGGTCTTACCCAAGCGGATATAAGAGAAAGGCCAACTACCATTTCTTCCAAGACGCCACAGTAGCGGGCATTGTCTGAGGTTATTTCCATTGTTTTACCTTCACTCCACCTTGGCTACTTTCAGATCTCCCACCCATCCCACCCTTTTACTAACTTGTTTTACTCCCATCTGAGAGTAGCTGCCAGATCTCCATACCTAATATAGGAGTGCAGATAAGACCTTGGAAATAGGATACTATCCACAGTTGTAATCGGTTTTGACGTAATAAAGACATCAACCAAAGCTAAATGTTTCTTTCTCTCTTGTTGGCTGGATAACATTAGCTTCTTCATGTTCACACATGTACTCAAGCTGTTCAATGCTCTTAATTTAGAAGAGATAACGAGTAAATCGCAGTTGAGGTCCTCTACCACCAAAATAGGCAGACCACATATAAACAAGTACTTGCGTGTAATTACTGGTCCTTGAAGTCCTTAAAGCAGGCATCTACAACCAGGCCAGGCCAGCATTGATCCAGGGACCTCAGGATTGGGAGACAGAGATATTAACAGTGCGCCAACCTCTCCGCTTTTATTATTGCACCACTGTATGTACGCATGACTTTGACAATTATGAGCATAATTTGGGAATTCTGGCATAATTTGGCAACATTTCAAGCACTATTAGTAGCATATTATACCACATTAAATTTTCAATTACTGCATTTATAAAAACGCACCCGTACCCCTTTCTTCCATTTATAAGAAACATGCCTGAGTGTTATATACCTTTCACTTCACAAAAGGAACACCGTGATTGGTTGATTCATGGTCACGTGTCGCTAATCAAAATCAACTGTATCCCGACCGGGATACATTTGCGCAGGTGTTGCCTGCTCGTCGAAGTTTTGCTGTCTTTTATTGTTTGCCTTTCCCATTATGATGTTTGAGGGAAAGTCTAAATATACAACAAAATACTTAATGTAAAGTCTCTCGGGAAACAAGTTAGTTTTGCTTTCCCTCGAGTTCTGATGTTTCCCTCTACTTCGTCTGGGGAAACATCGGTACAGTCTCGGCAAAACATAAGTAACTTAGTAATTAAGTGTATATCATATTAAACGTTGTTTTTAATTGACTTTCCAAAACTAAATTCCTCGGTTTAGTACTTTAATTTTAGCTTTCCAATTCCAGACTATGAGATCAACACACCAGAAAACGTGTCTCATTGATTTAAAGATATTTTTTATTGTGCCTTGGTGGGAGAGATTTTCAGTTGGGTTACTAATCCCACCAAAAATATGTTGCACACCTCTTGTATTATTAATTTATTGATTCCTAATGTTTTTCCCATTAACTACAACTTTACTCTCAAGAAGTTTTTTTGTCATTGAAGATATTAGTAAAAAGTTTATACCGAATGTAGCATTTTTCCGGCAAACTTTATATCGTCTGTTGCATTTTTCAGGACTGAGGAACCTGTTTAGATATAGTGGTTTAACTAATCCAAGCTGGTCTTCTTTTGTTTAAGACGTTCGTCCTCGCTTTTGCAGATACGAGTACAAATGTTATAATGGCTGCGACATACTTTGGTAGGTTCATTTGCCCAGTTACACTGGTTAAACTGATCCCGGCACTTTTTACAAGAACCTCTTTTTGTTAAAGGTCTAATTGCTTGATTGTTCTTGCGTTTGCAGATACGAGCACAATCGTTATAGTGGCTGCGACATACTTCGGTAGGTTCAGTGCCCCAGTTACACTGGTTAAACTGATCCCGGCACTTTTTACAAGAACCTCTTTTTGTTGAGGGCGCTGCTTGATCGCTCTTGCGTTTGCAGATATCAGCACATTCGTTATACTGCTTGAAGCATCTTTGGGAAGGCTCGCCGGCCCAGTTACATTGGTTTACTCTGTTAAAGCACTCTCTACACCTATTTCTTTTCACCAAAATTGTTGCTTCCACTCTCTCGTTCATCAAAGTACAAAAGTAGAAAAGAAATATCATCAACACTTGGATTGTGGAATTCATCTAAAAAGTTGAAAAAAACATAAGTTCGGTTAATACGATCCACATACAAGGGCGCGAGCCAGACTAGTTTCCAATCTAATACAGCTTAAAAAGAAAACGGAAACTGCACACAGAAGCGTGCAGAAAAAAATTTCGCATGTGACCTCTCCGCTGTTCATGGGGAAAAATATACTAATATAAATATATCTAGTTCGGAAAATTTGAAAAAGAGAGAGACCAAATAACCAAGAAAGTTACTAAATACCTAGATAAATATCTTGCATAACTTGTAATATAAGAATATCTAGATAAATATTTTGCATAATTAATGTAGCAGATAAGTAATAAATTGATAAACAAATTACTTAGTTTATTTACAAAGTTAGGTGGAGATATATATAAAAAATATAAGCATCAGTTTTTATTCATTTTTATAATCAGTATTGGCGTATATCCAGATAATTATCCTCCTAAGCAAGAATAGCTAACAATTGGAGGTGAAGATTCATTTTAATTTTTTTTCTTTTTGAGCGAACGAATGCTTTCGGGAATGCAGTTCCACACCTTGACACTAATTCTAGCAAGTGAATTTAAAACATAATTTGTTGTTGAGTGTTTAATTTGGAAATTACCTGATGAGGTAAATCGAGTATTATAAAAATAAGTTTTTGAAGAATTCGTTAACAGACTGGAAATGTTGACAGGTGCTGCACTGTTAGCCACATCGTGCATAATTATAGATACCGATTTAAAGTAAGGGAAATTTAAAAGGAGAAGGTTTGAGGAATGAAAGAAAGAAACAGCATGTGACCTATGAGAACCAAAGAAGATAAGACACATTGCCTTTTTCTGTAGTATCAAAAGTTTTTCCAAGTGAGTTGGCGTAGCTATGCCATATAAAAGATAGGGTTGAATAAGAGAACGATAAATATTAAATAGGGTGTTAGTGGGAACAAAATGTCTTAGCCTAGAAATGACACCTAATATTTTGCTAATTTTAGGGGAGATGTAGATAATGTGGTCATGCCAAGTAAGTTTAGAATTTGTGAGTACTCCAAGGTACTTAACACAGTTTTTTCTTTCTAGTAATACATTACAATTCAGATTATTGCCAAAAATGTAAATTTTTACATTAAAGTCAACGCGTCTTTGACGGGGGTGGAAAATAACAAAATTTGATTTTTCGACATTTAAAGTTAATTTGTTTGCCATTAACCAATTACTAACTTTAGAAAGCTCGACATTAACGGTTTTCTCTAGGGTTCTTAAATTTTTGTATTTGCATAAAGTAGATTTGTGACATTAGCACACAAATAAAAGTAAAACCTGTTAGAAGACACATATATGTCGTTAATATAGATAAGAAAGAGAATGGATCCAAGAACAAATCCTTGAGGTACACCACAGCGACAGAGCTCTTAAATGTTAAATATGTGACAGCCCACTATGTTTGTGAGGTAAGATGAGGACCAGCTGTTGACAATTTCTCTTATGCTTTAGTGTTCAAACTTAGAGAGTAAAATTGAACAGTCAACTGTATTGAAGGCTTTCTTTAGATCTATGAAGATGCCGCAGGAGTAAAGTTTCTTATCAATGTTACTTTGAATTTTTGACATAAATCAGTAAGGGCGTGTTCGGTGGAGCAGTTATTACGAAAGCCATATGATACAGAATTTCATGTTTTTCAAGAAAGACTTGGAGAGGATTACACATAATCTTTTCAAAGATTCTGTTAAAGATAGACAATAGAGAAACAGGCCTATAGTTATTAGGATTACTTATGTCATTAATTTTAAAAAGCTTGTGTTTTATGCAAGAATTTAATCAGTATTCAGCTTTGCTTATTGTAAGAGATACTTTCAGCGCCTGAATATTCATATCCCCGCGCTGCCATTTATGATCATATATGTCTCCATCAAACCTTATTGATAAATATTTAATTTCTTCCAGCTACAGTAAGTTTTTTAACCGCAACCACAGCTGTAAGTAGTTTATACTAATTTTAAGCTTGTTTGAGCGATCTAACTAGGTTGAATATAAGAACAGAAGCTTGTCGTAGTGCAAAAATAGACAAAGAAGCATATCTCATTTATTCAATAAAGCTGTATTGAACAAAAAGATGGCCCAATGGTGTGGGGGATTTGTCAAATGTTGTCGCCCTACCTATTTACCCTGGGGGAAAACGTGGGGACTTTGCCAACTCTTGATCTTCAAGGTTTAATCGGCGCACAGTCTAAGAAATAGATGAGTGTTTCTTGATCGTTTTCAAATGTTACTATACCCTGGGGGATTTGATGCCACTTGCTTCGTTATGGACAAAGTATATGGCCCCAGGGGGTAGGGTTTTTGAGCATATTGGGCAGCACTTGTCCCCACCTTGTCCCGGGGGTATAGGGTGAGGGTTTCGTTTGACTGATACATAAGAGCGATATTTGTTCGGTTCCTAAGCGCGTTTTAGGATTTTATAGGTTGATTTCGGCTGACGTAATGTTTACAAACAGACCTTTTCAAATTTAAACGCCTTCAGGACCTTAAACAAAGAAACCTTTGTCTCAAACTACCAATCAATGACAGTTGCTTCATTAACCCTTTCAGCCCAGGCCAGTTTATCAACATTTAACTTCTCCTTGCATAACACATACAAAACAAGTCATTTGATAATGAGAAAATGGAAATTGATCAAACAAAGTGAACAATTGAAGATGAAAAGCCAAATTCTTCTAAGCTGGTCATATTAAAAGTATGGATCCTAGTTGGGAGAATTTACCAACACAACATTTGTCGTGTTTGGGGCTGAAAGGGTTAATAGCAATGACTGAAACTTGCCTCTTTCATAGATTACTTCAAGAACTCTATCTTTTATAAGTCGGCGGACACATATAATTAGCTTTAACCGAAAAGAATCCGGTCTCCCATTTTGCCAAAAGTTAAAAAGTGGGAAATTTAAGGAAATTTTGCCGGCGGTCACACTAAAAAAAGGTAGACCAGAGAATAGGCCAAAACATTACAAGTCAGTTACGTTAGCATTCATGCAATTTATACAAGAGCCCAATTATCAAAAAATGAGGTTTAAATCAGAAAGAAGAAAATAGTTTTTTAAATGGTTCACCTTGTCAAGGTTGAGGTGGCTCTTTAAGGAGACAAAAGGAACTGCCGGACTTCCTTCGCGGCCTCGTTTGATTACACTTGTAATGCTGTGGGCAAGTGAACTTGCTTTTAAACTGTAAGAAAGCATTAAACAGATGTTAATTTCGACTTATGCACAGTTCATTACCAGGTGATCTGGGACTGTCAACTACAGCAGTGTTTCCTGGCGCCCCTACGTGCTTGCATATTCCATTGGCATTATCCAGTCCATACACTCTGATTATATAATCTAACGTGTGTAAAAGAGGCTAAAATTGGCTTAATGATGCAGTGGTTAAATGTTGGAAATGGTAGATTTACTATTAACCTTTCTCTCCTTAATCTTTTTCTCAGTCTGTTAAATAGGTTTCTCCATTTTATTTTAGGTGGTTTGTCATGATACTGCTATTTCTGTCACTTCAAGTTTTAACATGCAGTGCAATGTTGCTTATGCAATTAACACGAAAATCCATTTAAGACGACTATCAGTAGCCAAAAATATCTAACAAGTTTTTTGAATACATTTGTCTGTTTCAACTATGTACAGCTTACAAAGTAAATGAGTTTGTCTGTAGCTATAGCTGATAGAAACAAAGGTACAAAATGCCAAAATTGCCCTTCCGTCTTCTGTAACCTTGAGCAAGTAAAACGTACTGTCTCAGAAATCCGCTTCCCGCCGACTTTGTTGGGCGGGGAAACTTCATTAAAATTTAGAAAGATATTGTAATAATTTAGTAAAAAGTGATTGTTTTTCCGGAAAACTTCAAAACGTACAAAAATTACTGAGGAGGAGACAAGTCTATACAACTTATTAACCAAAATGGTCGCACCATTACAAAATAAAAGTTTGAGCCATTGTTAAATCTATTTACAAAACTGAGTATTTTTGCTGTTCGATTTTGCTCTGCTCTCTTTTTCGAACTTCGACGATGACACCCTTGGTACCCACTTGGTATTTTGTTAGATAAATTAGGAGCAAGCATTACTTCACAAAGCCGACGTGTAGCAAAACTAAACTACTATAAACTTATATACATGCTTTATTAAGATTTAGAACTTTAAAGCTAATATATATTTACTGAAATTGTTAAAACTGTACAATGAGTAGTAAAAACATGTTTATAGCTTCTATCAATAAAACGAGGTCTTGTGCTGATCGGTCCTGGTCCTTGATGAGATGAAGGTTCATTTTCTTCGGAGTTGGTATTGACAGACTTGTTCTTTGACGGCAGAGGAGATCTTAAGTCGCTTTCCATTTGACCAGTAAGGCCAGTCCGACCGACCAGTTCTTAATTGGAGTGCACGGTTTCTCTGAACTGGTTCTGGCCAGAATGTCCCGGTTTGTGGATCTGCGCCGTTCTCTTCTTCCGCTCCGGTCGGCTTAAGCGCGGGAAATTGGAGAGTTGTGACCATTGTGGAAAACTGGGCATGCGTCATTCCAATATTGGACGAATACAGGTGGTGTAGAAATTGAACAGACCCTTTCTTCCGGTATAACAGCCCTTTTCAGCTGTTCTTATCGGGTGTTTCCATATATCTGACTGACATTGATCACTGTTAGTTTTTAGTAGTTTGAGAAATGCAGTAGTTCCATTTGGGATTCCAGCGTGCATTCTCCCAAACCTTGTTTTCCTTCTAATCCTCCCCCGGCCCTCTCTGCTCCATGCTAGCTGTTGTTGTTACTGCCAGCTTGCGAAGAATGAAATGCTCCGCGTATTAACTTCAATATCTAATTTTAAAAAATCAATTGTTGATTGAACGGTAAGATGTGCAGTCCCTATCTTTGTATACAGCGTGCAACAGAACAAAATACATGAAACAATTTGAGACTGAAGTTTCAAGAAATATTTATACATTGAACCTGGACAAAATTTTGTAAAAACACATTCATGTAAAACTGTCACGGTTTTCATCTCGAACATTCAAAGATTTAAAGAAAAAAGCATCACCCATAAACAAATCATTAGCTTGTAACTGGCTTAACGAAAACGTTTTTCCCAAGATTATAGATGTTTACACGTCCGCCATTGACTATTCGAACGGCTGTTAGAGGGCTACTCACCAGTATCAAGAATAAATTAAAGATTACTTTTAGAAATGTCAAAGAATATTCCATAAACACTAATCAATGAATATACGACTCATAGTATAAACTCAAAACTCTAGCTAACTCTCAAGTTTCATTGGCAAATTTACATTGCATTGGATCACAAAAGCTGTTTTATTACAACAAACGGTGTGCAAACAAAAATTTTTAATGAAGTTAACTGCCCTTGACAGACACCTAGATGTCTCTTGTGGCTATAAAAGGCTATACAAGTCTGAAAAGAGTTATCGACTATTTCTTGTTCATTTTGTGCTGTTTAGTTAAAGATCGAAAGTCGGTAAAGTTTAAAAACAATTAGCCATCGAGTCCGAGCCTCAGCTTGTTCTTAAATTTCTCTTGGAACTTTTGCCAACCTTAGCCTTTTTGTTCTTACAGTTATAATTTTTTTTTCAAAAATAAAAAGTGTATAATAATTTAGAAGGATCTCAATAACAATCAATTTCATTTTTATGGTTATTCATGTGATTGCTTTATAAACACTATAGTACGTTTTACTATGAAATAATAAGCATTTATAACGTCTAGCTATGTTTACGTAAACTAAGTTGTTAAACAAAAGCTAAAATATCAGTAATGATATGAATCAATTTATTTAAATACATTTTTTGGTTTGTGCTCATAACACAAAGTTTAAAATAAGTGAATTGAAAAAAAAACAGAAAAAAGATAGCTATGTCAGTTCTGGTTTCAAATAATCCAGATGACGACAAGAATGTGTTCCTCCCCAATAAGTTTTCGCACAAAAATTAAGTGATGTTTTATCTTTTTTTTAAAAAAATAAACGTCCAAATAACTTTTACGATGTGATCTACTTCAAAGCTCCCTTTTAATTTGATGACTTAGCGCACATCGATCAAATTACCAGTGAATCAAAAAAGGTTGATGCAAATTCCGACTTAAAAAAACTAGCTTTCAAAACATGAAATTTCTTCTCAAGCTGCTTGCAACAAAAAGACGTTTCTCGAGTGATTTCCAATGTTTATCTCATTTTGTATCGCACCTAACAGTTTTACCATTTTATTTAGTTTATTCCTGTTTACAGGTTTCATTATATATGAACATTTGAATTCAAACTTCACCTGAGCAATATATTTTTTTTATCTGTTCGTGACTCAAATGTTGACACATTTTACAGTCTTCCATTTTAAGTGTTTACGAGGCGTTTTCTCAATTAAAAATAGTGACAGGCAGTCCATTACCAGTCATTAAGTTCTGACATTTTCGGAAAGAGTAATATAACTATTACTTTAGTAAACAGTTTGATCACCTGTTATATCTTTGTTCTGACTGACCAACGTGGCACCAAGGCGTCTCACTACACATTTCCATCTCCTTTTTTGGCTGCTGTTCCGGTCAATTAAAGGTCTCTTTTCATTCCATTTACACAGTTTGTCCCCAGGTGGTGGAGGGTATGCCTATCTACTCCTCTCTTCTGGCGCCCATGTCAAATATTATTCCATTTTAAGTGCTCATTAATGAGCTAAAATGGTGACTTAATCAAGAACTTACACGCGATGATCGCTGACTCTGTCTCTTGTGTAGCAAAAAATGACAAAAAGGCAAAGTCCTTTATATCTTAATTCTTCTATTTTTGACACTCTCTACCGGTCAAAAACAGTTGCTTCAATGAGAATAGCCTACTACACAAATGCTTATTTCTATTGCTTGTTAAATTTTATCTGTAATTAAGAGTGTTGCATGCGAAGTTAAATGTTTTTTTTTTTTCCTGCAGCCACTTTGGCTTTCATATAATAAAACATGGTCGTTGATAGAAGAAGCTATATTTTTCTATATTTATATGCAATTTGTAGGTATAACTTTTTTAGCACAATAAAGTTATAATTTGTTGCTCTTATTGATGTTATTTGCTCGATCGAACACTAGATAATTTAACAGCAAAAAAACTTAGGATGTTGACCAAAGTTCAAAGTTATAAAGACAAGTTAAGTAGTTTTAAACAAGGTTATTGATGTGCTCAAAAGATCGGTAAGTATCGGTAACAAATAAGTAACGGAAAGGAAACTGTCCGCTTCAATAACATAGAAAGGGCATGCGCTTTAACACGGCTGGGAAATTAAACAGAGAGTTCCGCTTTATAACACAAATGAAAGCTGAAGAACAGAATCATGGCAAGCCCGAGTGTCTTACAAATTTTCACACGCGTTTAACCACACAGTGGTGCCTCCTGCCAAACTGACTTCCAGTAATCAAAAATACCTGGCAAGTTTGTTGAGCACACATCTGGAAATTGTTGTTTTCAAGAAAGAGTAATCGTTTGAAAGGTTTACAACAGCCTAAGAGAGCCTTCAATTAGGTCAACGGCTTGCTACTCCAAGCCAAGATCTCTAATTCCAAAGAAACGGCTCGAAGCCACAGGCTTAGATTTTCAGCCATTTTTCCCTTTACGGTGAAGCGAAACGTTGTTCGAAAGTCTTGAACAAGATCTCTGTATTAAGAAAGATTATTTCGTCGCGGAAGCTGGCCGAACGCTGTGGATCTGGGTTGGTCGATCGGAGTTTACACATCTCGCCGTTACAAATATACACTATAGAGACTTTCAAAACACAGCCTAGCTTAACGCTCGAAAGGACAGCATTTTAAAAATTAGTCCGACATGAATAAGAACTATCAATTGTTCTTACTTGATCGAAGATAAGCTGTTAAGACAAGACGAAACCAATTTCGAAAGCAGTAATTTGTTAATTTAGTAGTTACCTTGTATAATTGTAGTCTTTGAAATCGTATCGAAGCGGTGTGAGAGTGAATTTTAAGAAATAAACATAACATTTACACGAGAAAGTTGAACAATCTTGGTGTTGGTGCAAACTGGGTCCTGCCAAACCCGATCCTTAATGTTTTAAAAACAGTAAGAAAATTATAAACTTGCCATTGTATTCCCCTTTTTGCCATTTCTTGATATATGTGAATCACTTATGCAATACGTTGCCGGATTAACTAAACGTTTAATTTCCAGGATTCTCAGCACAAACTTACATTTCAGCAACAACTTTATTTTATACGTTGTTTATAAGAATCATGAGGTACGGAATGCCAAAAAAATATTCAAGGAATCAAGTATCTCAGCTCAGTTTATTACGATGTTGGGAATAAACAGGCTGTCTCATGATTTCTGATGGTTCTGAGAATAGACAATACAATTATACAATGTAATCCATCTGCTTTGGGCACATGTTCTAATCGTCGTATCTTCCTGTGTTCCTATGTCTACCATAATTATTATGAAGGACTTAACTACATATGTCCTAGACGAGGGCACTTGTGAAGAACATGCATATGGAGGCTTTATGATACACGGTGGACAGAAAAATACAGAAATATAAGATGTATACCGACAACCATGTTGATTGCATGTGAGTACAGAGTTCCACCATCGAGCGACTTTCTTTCAAGGAGGGAAAGGATTTTCCAACCCCAAAGGGGTAAGTATGGATGATGACACAATTAAAACATTGAGCGACGATTTGACTGGTCAAACTAAGGCGGAGGTCTTAAGAAATGAGCGAGAAGATATCTTGAATGCAAACTAGAGCACCTTATTTTCTGCCGCGAAAATCTTTAGGCACTTAGGAAACAAGATGGCATGAAGAGAAAATTGAGTATTTAAATGAAAGTTTCAATGAATACCATATCTGTTTGCAGATGGCTCAGAGGACTATTTGAGTAGAAAGATTATATGATGTATTAAAAGTAATTGAATGTTTCTGAATGACTTTATATATATAAAGATTGGTCGTTGTGTAACGTTAATCTGTCCATGTATATGAAAACCAAGTTTGTTTTTTTTAGAACTAGCTGTTGCACTTTATACCTTATCCGTTTGTTTTTATAGTTTGTAATATAAACATCGTTACAAAGTTTTAAAATACTTTTAAAAAAATTGAGTTCAAAATTTTTGATGGTAAAATGAAACTTACTCGAAACATTGTGGTTTTTATAAAAAGGAATATTAGGTGTACACCTGATACATCTTGGACGAGATTGACTGATTTTTTTTTTTAATATAATCATCTTGTCACCTCAAGTCTGAGGTTTAAATGAAATTTTTATTTAAAAAGTACTTCGCCCTTTAAAATAAAAATCGAAGTAAGTACCTCCTTTGACAGGCCAATTTGCTTCTGTTCTAGAGATAGTAGCTAACGGGAGCACATATAATTAAGGAGATATGATGTAATGGCTATTTGTTAAAGGGGCGTTTCACTTTGCCGTGTCATGTTGGTGAGTAGTGAGGGAGTGAGAAGAATATTGAGTACATTCATCCAGACGAAAAGGCATCTTTGGTTTGAGGACGGATTTGGCCTTTTTTCTGTCAAATACTTACTTCAAAATTATTTTTTTAACTTCACTATAAATCCCCAAAAACTCAAATTTCAAAACCAATTACAAAACCTTTAAAACACCCCAAAACCTCATCCAAAATTTCTGAAAATGTTCAAGTTGCTTAGAACTTTCTTCTTCAGTTTGCGATCGCACGGTCGGATTTTCAAAACTTTAAACCATGGACGACGGTATTATCAAAAAATCGTTTAAACTTGGCAAACGGTGTATTTTAGGTGAAATGTCCCCTAAGCCAAGGAGTTTGAAGCCCATACTGGCTTGGCTCGTTTTCTCAGTTTGCTTCTGTCTATTCAACACCGTCGATAGTTCTATCAATGATTTTGTGATGTTTCCTTATTAAGCCTAATTCAAATGTGAAGTAACTTTGAAAAAGAGTTTGAAAAAGTTAACAATGTCTGAAAATATTATCTTTTAAGGCGGGACTTAACCTAAACTTTTGTTGAATAGTGAGGAAGTTGAGAAAGATATTTGAATCAGAAGAATATTGAGTAAAATCAGCAAACCTTTCCTCCTGACAAGGGACTAGTACAGCTTTGGTTTGAGGATGGTTTGACGAATTTACATCAAATATTAGCTTCAAAATTAATTTTGAAACTTTCCAAAAAATCACCAAATTAAAAAATCTCTTTAAAATTACCAATCTTTGAGAAAAAAAATAAAACTCAAAACTCATCCTAAAATTCTTAAAATATTCAAGCTGACTCTCTTTCATCTCATCTGTGTTTTAAGCAAAGGAATTTTGTAGATTCAAACCATGGATGGAGATATCAGAAGAAACATGAGGAAAAGTGACCACAAAGCGTGCTTTAGATTAAGTCCCGCCTTAGGTTTTTCGTAAAGCCAATTTAGAAATCCTTCCGGCCACTTTATCCACTTTTTTTAATCAATAAATTCTAGCATTTCAACTTTTCACGCAATAATGTGTAAAAAAGCTAGCAACGAAATGACGCTCATCCATAAAAACTCCAGCAGAAAGTTTAATGAATTTGTTTTTAACAGAGACAACAATGTCAATTTTTTGCACTTTATAAGAGCAGTGTCTATGTGTTTGGCTATAGAAAAAGTAATTCTGTCTACATCTTTTAATTATAACGTGACAACTTATCTGCAAGAATGATTGTGAGGGTTTTGGTCTAATAAATAATTTATTACGGAAATATTTTTAAATAATGAAACGCTATTCTTTCATCAAAATACACAAGAACGTGTCACTTTTGTTAACCTTATGCAATCTCTTACTCTTATCACATCGCTTGAAGTGTCAACGAATTCTACTTTAATGAACGTGTCAGTCGTCTAATTGATTAGGTGTCACTTCAAACACAATTTCCACTAGTAGTCTGCAGCAACAGAACTCTCAAATATGTTAACAAATCGAACACAGCGTCAGTTACCGAAATATTCCGGTCAACATTTCTGTTTAGAAAGCGTCTGAAGCGTGCTTCAAAGATGTCATTCCTTCAAAAAGTTTTGGTCCCTCTAAATTTTTAACATCCCAAAATCTTAAGAATGTTAACTTCAACTATACCACAAAAAACTGCGGTTGAAAACTTAAAGAATTTTTTTCTGCTGTTTAGCATAACACTAAATAAAGAAGCTTGCACTTCAAACAAGTAATTAGTACAAACTAAATACGTTTTAGGCATTGCAAGTTTTTGATGGATTTCACAAGCCTGTTGTTGTTGAGCCAGAACATACCGTGTTCTAAGAAAATTGTGATTCTTTACTTGTTGAGCGCTATCACAAGTATAGCCTCGAGGGAGACATACAAATTTTCGAACCAGAATTTGGAAATTGATGTAGAAGACTCGGCGTATCTTAAATACGAGAAAGCGACAAAATATGACACTTTCTCTTTTTATTTCAAAACCAGTAAAGAGAACACATTTCTCTTCTACCAAGAAGACAAAAGAAACTCAGAGTATCTATATAGTTTTCTTGAAAGTGGAAAAATAAGATTCGAAATACGCATGGATGGACGTCATCAAAATGTTCTTATTCCAACTATTGTCAACTCAACTTGGCATAAAGTTTCAGTTAGCTTCGCCTTCAGTAGCCAGAATTCACTCGGGAACATAACTCTACAAGTGGATGAAAATACGAAAGAAACATGTGCTTGTGTACAAAGAACGCCTCAGTACTGGAAGAGGAACAGCATTATGTATATTGGTGGCCTAAAATGGAGTAAAAGGCATTTTACCAAAAATGGCCGCTGCAAAATAAACTCTTGGGAAGGTGGCTCTGAAATGTGCAAGTATCGACGGAGTTATAAGCAAGTATTTCTTTTAATGTACACGTCGTACCGGTGATAGCTAATAATTTCGAAAGTATAGGTATTATGCCCAAACAGATCCCTGTAATCTGATAGGGTGTAGTATTGTCGTTTAACGCCCGCAGGCATTTCAAACTACTTTTACCTATCTATCATACTTTCATATTAGCTAATAATTGTAAAAAATATGTATTTTTTGCCCAGACAGATCCCTGTAATCTGATTGGCTGTAGAGAGGACTGTATTGTCGTATAGTGCCCGCGGACATTACAAACTTCTTTTTACCTATCTTTCATACTTCACTTTCTTTATTTTAGTTCTAACTGAATTTTAAAAAAAAACATTGTATAAAACTTCTTGACCTCGTTCACTCAGTCTTTACTAGGAACTTGCTCTAAGCTCGCCACGGTCGGTCCTTACTCCAGGCCCTCGATCAGAGATTTCCCACTGATAAAGACCTCGATATTGGTTAATAAGTAGCTAGCATTTGTATGATATTACACTCTGTTTAATTGGTTCAGCTTTTACTACACTTCTTTGCCGATTTATATTAACTGCATGCTTTTCTTCGAGTTTGTTCATAAGTTAAACCTGAAGCGTATAACTCAGAACCTTACCAATTCAAAATTAAAAGAAAAACTGAAGTAAAGAAGACAAATGTTTTTTTCTCACAACTACCATTTGAATTGTTTAAAATTCACGTTTTAAAAAACCATACACATTGATCAACGTAATGTTTCTTTTACGACGGCTTGGAAACGCATATCAGCAGTTATTTATGACGTCAGTCAGGTGGGGAACATTAGACAAGGCACATCTGGAAGGCTAAAGCGAACCCTAGTAGCTGAATTTTATCCATCCCTTTGTATAAAAGACACAAATCTTGTGCAACTTCTTCGGGTTGCATAAAGGAACATAAAAACTATAATGCGAAATGCCCGTTAAAATGTCTTTCTGGCTTTGTCTGATCTTCTAATCGCGTCTTTCCATTGACATATTTAATATCTCGCAGTATTCAGCCTTGGATTTTCATTTTTTCTATGAACAGGAAACTTGGAATATTGTAAACATTCTCCCAACCACGAGCGTTATAAACAACCGCTGACAAGGTTTGCGCCAGCAATGTCTTGCAAGAAAGCCGGTGAAAAACCCAACTATATACTCGGCGTTTCGAGCCAACCGACAAAGAAAAGGAATAAGGAACTTGATAACCACACCTAGGACTTTTTCTATTTTCAAGTTAGCCACAATAAATTTTAAGACTTCAGTTCTCCTTTAACTGTCGCGTTATGCAGTTTTTTGCAGCAATCACTTGAAAGGGTATAAATGGTCTGTCTTGGACGAAATGTCAGATATGTTCTTCGTTCTGTGAATTACCATTAAAACCAAACCAAAAAAATCCCTATAAAAAAAGAGAAATCGATAAACAGATGCATATTGTTTTCAAAGAAAGCAAGTACCGAAAAGAAGACGACGAATTCTTTAAGATGGATACGAGCGGTAGGCAGTGCATAAGAGAGAGGGAACAGTCAAGAGAAATTCGCAGGTATTGCAGGAAGTGAAGGAGAGAGAATGCCATATAGAGAGAGAATCATATAGCTGGCAGTGTAGTAGGGGGGGTGGAACAAAAAGGGAGGGAGGGGGTTAGCAGACTGTGTTTAAAAACAGAGGAAACATATATATTAGAAAACTCAATCAAGCATTACAAACTATCACGACCGGGGCTGGGTTGTTCAAAGGCTGGGTTGCTCAAAGACTGGTTACTCGAACCCTGGTTTCTTCTCTATGGAAAGCTAAGCTTAGGGTTCTTACAATATACCGTTGAGATTTTCCATGGAAAAAAACTCAAATAAGTCTCTCTAAGGCTGAAAACAAGAATGTGGGTTAACAAATTAACCATGGGTTAGTGCTGATCGGCCTTTGAACAACTGGGGCCGGGATATTGATGGATTCATTGCATCTAGACAGAACACGTACAATTAAGACTTTTTTTTCTGAGCAGGAAGTTATCAAGATAGTTTTGGAAAAAAGAAAAGGAGCTTGTTTCAGGAAATTTCCGACAGTACACAGAATGTGTAACGTTTGTACTGAGAAATGAAGAAATGTAACGTTAAAAGTGAAAGGAAAAATCAAATTATTTTTTATAATAGAAATTACTGGAACTGAGGTCTGTTCCAAATTGTGCAGTTCGGATGTCTGTTTCAAGTTCCTAACAGATTTTTTTGTCGTGTTCACAGGTTTGTCGGCTGTATAGGCAATGTACAGACTTTCAATGAAAAGGGGGAAATCATGGATATTGCGTATAAGGCTAAAAATGCAGTAACAAACGATTGCAGTGGCGTTTGCAAGCCCAGCCCATGTAAAACGAATGAACAGTGTCTGGACCGAGCCGTAACACACGAGTGCAAATGCTGTAAGTACAAGACTTGTATTTTACTCTTTTCTTGTTAAGAACACTTCTACACCTAGAACAGAAACATTTAAGTCTGAGGACATGATTTGTAAAAAAAAGCCAAAGCTGATTATACGTAAAGAACAATTATTATTTGCTGTTATATGTATTTCTTTCAGCCAGACTGGTACGATAAGAAGTCAGGATTGACGAGCGGTTAGCGCTCGTGCCACCCACCTCTGTGGACCCGGGATTGAATCCTGGGTTTTGCACAATTGCTGTTGGTATACGGCCCATGTACAACCTCAGAGCACAGCTCTACAGCCACACAGAATTAGTTGGTTGTCGATTTTGATAAGTGAACTAAACCGGACAAAACCCCCTCTGTGGACCCGGGATTGAATCCTGGGTTTTGCACGTGGGCTTCCTCTGACTCCGGGGGTTTTGTCCGGTTTAGTTCACTTATAAAAATCGACAACCAACTAATTCTGTGTGGCTGTAGAGCTGTGCTCTGAGGTTGTACATGGGCCGTATACCAACAGCAATTGTGTATTGGTCTTTTTCCCTTGTCTGTGTGTAACAAAAGTGTGTTTACATGCTTTCGGTCCAAACTCGTTGAGATATAAATATAAATAATAAGCGAGCAGACTTCAGTTTCAGAGAAACCACACTGTTCATATCATTTTGAGTAATAACTATCAAACCCTTAAAGCTAGTACGGTGTAGACAGTACATATAAAGAAAGCAGGTCAAGCAAACACTATTAATTTTTGTGTACCTTATTTTTGTACACAAGAAGGTTGGATTTGCATCAGCTGATATATGTCCAACTCTTTGCGCAGTTCAACCAGCTTAACTCTATCTAGTCGAGCCGTACGAGGGATTGAACCTAGGTTTAACACAAACAGCATGAAACCATATAGAGATAGAATGTTTCGTGTTTTCTTTTTCGATAACATCCAAAGCTAGGAATGAAATATCCATGGGAAGGTACGTCCATAAGAAATTGGCAGAGATACCTACAGATTACTCGAGGCCGATTTTGACGTCTTTTAGTCTGCTTGAAGGCGGTTGGACGTTCTTTTTCTCGTTGCCACCATCGAGTGATGTACAGGTGCTTCCTCTTACACGTCGATGTTACTTTTGTCTTTTGTTTCATCTAGCGGCGCCCTTTCTTACCTTGAACGGAAGTGGTTTCATTGAGAAAAAAGTGAACCTCGAGGCAGATGAACCTCGAAATCGCATCCAACTCCGATTTAAAACAAGCGAACCAAATGGCATAATATTGCACACAATAACGGGCAACGACGACATACTTATCTTGGAGATGGTCAAGGGGCATTTGGTAACACAGATTAACTTAGGAGGAGGTAACTTATTCATTTCATTCATCTAACAACTATTCTTTTGTTTTTGATGTTTACCTTTATCGCAACGACTACATCACAGGATAAGACATAAAAAGACAATAATAATACAGAAGAAGGAAAACTACCCGTAAGAACGTAAATAGTATAGGAGGGACCGAACTAGCCCCAATTTTGGGGGGAATCTCATTTTCTTAGGGGAATAAATTATCTCTGGATGACGTCATAGTTCATAAATAAAATGCGGTTGTTTACATAAACTCTTTTTTTTATAAAAATGAAAAATGATAGGGGATTAAGTTTTTATTGTTTCTTTACTTTCCTGGATTTGCATAAGTTCTAAGACTCGCTATCGTTTTCTTAAAGCTTTTTTATTGTTTCTATATAGTTTTGGATCTAAAAAATGACTGCCTGGCCTCACAAGCTTTATAGCGTCTTATCCGAGATAAAAATAGAAACATGATGTCATACCAAAACCGATTCTAGCTGAAGAACAATAGCTGTTTGCATGGTTAATGCAGTAGGCGCCATTTTAGAAAAACGACCGTTCAAATCATTTTTATAACAAAAGAGTTTATTTAAACAACCCGCATTTTATTTATGAGCTATGATGTCCTCCAGAGATAATTTCTTCCCCCCCCCCTAAGATAATGAGATTCCCCTCCCCCCCAAAATGGGGGCTAGTTATACTATACTATATCTTATACTACTAACGTACAAAAATACAATGACATACAGAGGTTTGCTTGCGGGGGAGGTGCGTACAAGGGTTAGAGTGTACAGAGGGGAAGCGTGCAGGAGATTTTGCGCAAAGGCTGTGCGTGCAGAGGAGTGCGCCCAAAGAGCGCGCAAAGTGATGGTTGCAGACTTGTACCCCAAAAAGAGTGCAAGCATAAGGATAGTCTGAGAGGGATGCCTGCATTAGAGTGCACACAAAGGAGTGTACGCAAGAGTTGTACATAAAGAGGAGTGCGCCCAAAGAGGTTCGCACAAAGGGGTGGGGGCAAAGGATGCCTGCTAAAGAGAACGCACAAAGGATGCAAGCAAAGGAGTGCACGCTAAAAGAAAAGTGAAGAGGGATGCGCGCAAACGGAAGGGTGCAGAGGGTACATTGCAAAAGAGTGTACGCAAAGGAAATACTGCAGAGAGATACCCGCAAAGGAGTGCACGCAAAAGGAAGAGTGCAGAGAGGTGCGCGCAAAGGACTACACACAAAGGGAAGACTGCAGAGGGATGCGTTTAAATGAGTGCAGCTTAGGGAAGAGTGCAGAGGGATGCGCGCAAACGGAAGGGTGCTGAGGGTACATCGCAAAAGAAAGCAGGTAGAGGGAAGAATGCAGAGAGATGCGTGTAAAGGAGTGCACGCAAAAGGAAGAGTGCAGAGAGATGCGCGCAAAGGACTACACAAAAGGGGGGAGTGCAGTTGGATGCGCACAAATGAATGCACGTAAAGGGAAGAATGCAGAGAGATGCGCTAAAATAGAAAGGATGCAAAGGGATGCGCACAAAGGAATGAAGGCAAGGAGAAGAGTGGAGAGAGATACGCCAAAAGGGAAGGGTGCAGAGGGATGCGCCCAAAGGAATGCACGCAAAGGGAAAAGTGCAGAAGGGTGCGTGTAAAGAAGTGCACGCGAAGGGTAGAGGGCAGAGGGGCGCGCGATAATTTAAGGGTGCAGAGGGATGCGCGCAAAGGAGTGCACGAAAAGGGAAGAATAAAGAGGGATGCGCGGAAAGGTAAGGGTGCAGAGGAATGCACGCAAAGACGTGCACGCAAAGGGAAGAGTGCAGAGAGATGCGCACAAAGAAGTCCATGCAAAAGGAAGAGTGAAGAGAGATGCGCGCAAAGAAGTGCACGCAAAAGGAAGAGTGAAGAGAGATGCACTAAAAGGGAAGGGTGCAGGGGAGTGTACACAAAGGGAAGGGTGCAGAGAGATACGTAGAAAGCGGAGCACGAAAGGGTTAGAGTGCAGAGGGATGCATGCAAAGGAGTGCACTCAAATGGAAGAGTGCGGAGGGATGCATGCAAAGGAGTGCACTCAAAGGGAAGAGTGCGGAGGGATGCATGCAAAGGAGTGCACTCAAAGGAAAGAGTGCGGAGGGATGCGCGCAGAGGAGGGCACGCAAAGGAGTCCGTTTAGAGGAGTTTTGCTTGCAACGACTTTGTTTGAGTGCATCTATTTGTTTACCAAACTATCTCAGTGGTATTTCTTATGGCAAAAAAATGGTTACAATGTTTTTTCTAATATCACTGTAGGTTGTAAAATCTGTTTTACCTGTTTTACATGACCTCTTCGTCTTTGAGTTGGTATGTGCTCAAACTTTGAAACAAGTATATTCCTGCGAGGCTTTTCCCTAACACAGCGAATTGATTTAGTTCTTACTGACAAACAATTCGGTTAATAAAGCACCGTGTGCTGAAGAGGTTTTATCAAAAATACTATTGACAAGAAACCAGGTCTTTCACCAAAATATTCAACAACATCTTGTTTACCTATGGGGGTGAAATTTTAAAGATGTTTTACATTTAGCGAATAATAACAAAAAGTAAAAAAGTATTTTACATTAAGTGAAGAGCAACAAAAAGTAAAAAATATAAAACTATTACATGACTTGAACAACTGCCGTCTTGATAGCGAAGAAGCCCTTCCAAAAAAGACGCTTAAGATGATAATTTTATCCATTTGTATCTTTAGAAAGTATTTCTACTGGAGATATTAAATGCAAAAATATACAATTAAAAGCTCTGCTTCAAATTGCATTCTTTTGTTTTTCAGTAATGACAATGATTTCCATTCGTAGCAATTCGGTTTGCAACCATACTCGATATTAACAAACCAGACTCCCACCACCAGTTAAACTATAGACAGAATTCGGCCCTCAATTTTATCTGTAATTGACCTCCGTTGGAATTCTCACGTGGGCAGTTATAAATTATCCATAGCAGGAAGTTCATCAAGAGAACAAAAATGAAGATGTCGTATTTACAAAACCAATTTTCACGCGCACAAAGTCTTGTAAAACCATAAAAAATGGAAAATTATGGTTTGTATGCAAGATTATTTAAAAGGTAATTGAATTAGTCCTCGTCGAATTTTGAAGAAAATTACTTGTCTTTTGGTCTAATTTGAAAAGAATTGTCCTCCCTGCGGTCGGGCAGTTAAATCGAATTAGACCAAAACAAATGCATGATTTCTTTTTGAAACTTTACTCACCCTCATTCCATTACCTATGAGAATTGGACCCCACTCAGTCCTATTACTATAACTTCTAGGTTGATTGTTTTGTATGTCGTTAACTCTTTCTTAATTATCCTTGTGGGTAATGGTTTTAATAGTATCAAGAATATTAATTACTTTGATAAAACGTTTTTTGCCATTCTTGCACGCAGGCCTAGTCTCCTTTCAGTACAAAAACGTCACTGTTAATGATAACCGCTGGCACACAGTAAAATTCAAACGGTTAGACACGCGAGTTACTTACCGAGTCGATGGGCTAAAACACAAAACTGTTACGAAAGGAGAAGCGTACACCAAGCTGACTTTCTTTAATTCCTCGGCTGTATACTTTGGGGGAATTCCGAGAAACAAGAAGTTTTCCCGCTCGCTGGCAGAGCAAAATTTTTCTGGAGATTTACAGCTGTTGGTTTACGAGGGAACAGACATTCTAGGAGAGGGCTATAAAAACCAGCGGCTCGACATCAATTCTAGCTGGAGTAAAAGTTTGGGAAAAATTAATTGTCGTGGTAACTGCCACTTTATCTGCAGCTCTGGGGATGATAAAGCGAAACAATTTTCCAATATTGGGACTACAACGAATCCAACAAGAAAAAGTATGTTAAAAATAATCATTTCTTTATCGATCCTTTGTTCACCTTTTCACATTCCTTTACTCTATCGACCCTTTCACATTCTGTTACTCCTTACTTATCCCCCTCTTCCCGAGTGGAAAATAGGGACACGACACGGTGACGCCATTCTTGGCGATCTCTTGCAAGTTTACCCGCCTCGCCCCACGTCAGACCCATTTCTCGGGGCTCTGTCACAATTTTCCTGCGCCAGGTTTGTTTTGGCCTACCGGAGGCTTCGCTCGGGATCGCCACTTTATCGTGGTGGAGTGGATTATGTGTCTCACTAACCTCTAGAGTTATGTCGGTAGGAGTCTAGTAGTACTAGTATTCTTGGCAGGGTCACCCATTCCGAACAGGCCAAAAGGTAGGGATAAGAAGAAGATTGATCCCCTGGTCCTCAAGGTTGGGGGTTGGGCGTGGGGCTAACAACTCCACCCCGTAAAAACAACCTTGTTACGGAAACTACGTCAACGACGACAGGTAAAGCACGATCAACTACAGGCCCAAGAGTAGACTTCACTTTCTATGTTACCATTAATATTATTTTTGTTTTTGTTCTCAGTTGCAGCACACTTGCTCTCTATACCCTCGTATTTATATATTTAACATTTATTCTACTTCAATTGGGGTGGATAGTGGCGCGAGGTAGATATTTATTAGCCACTATCCGCTGAAATGGAAGTAGAATAAGTGTTTTAGTATATACCAGCGAGGCAAAAAACTTCCTTTCAAGAAAAACATAAGATTTTTAAGAAAAAAAACACTTTAATCTTCTGAATCACTGAGCGTGAGGAGACTCACGCATGAGCAGTCTAACATACAACAAACATGTTTTGACAGTTTGTCAGCTACAAAATGTCGTAAGTGGCGTAAAACAGAATTTCTTTAGGCTGTTTTAAATATCCCGTGTTTTTAAAGCAAACTACTTCAATATCGTGATCCGAAACTGTCGTGAAGCGACTACTTCCGTCCGCCATTTTGTTTGGGTCTCATTATCTACTATTTTGGAGGTAAATATTGTCTCACATCTACAACTTCTAAACCAATCGAATCGCGAATAGCCGAGCTGGCACATACTAATATTTCATATGCCGTTGTTTGCATACTGTTCTTGTTTCGCACCATAGACGGCGAAAGCTTAGTGCTACTGTTTCAACGGGTTTCATACTTACAGTAGAAACGCGGCTGCTTAATTGCATACATAAACGGTAATTTCTTACTGCGCACTCTTCGTTCTATAAAAAAAGATGCGCATTCTTATCAAGAATAAAATATCGTTCTAGGTGGCAGGGTGTTCTGCAGTTACTCCACAAAATGGCCTGGTTCTAACCAACTTTTACAATTTTGTCGTCTAATATGCCACTGAAGGACAATTTAGTTCCTCAGATCGATAAATTTCACTTCATCTTTAAGTATCAATATAGCATTCTAGTGCGCATTCAGTGGTTTGGTTTTGGTTTGGTTCATTTGTTTAGTTCATTTGTTTGTTAAAAGAGAACTGAGTGAAAAAATCAACAGTGACTAACTTTAAAATAAAAATTTTATTAAGTGTGATATAATTTTTTTTTTTCCATTTTTATTTCGGTTTGCATAAAAACCCGGGTGATTGTTGGGTACTTCACAAATTTTCTCGTAAGATATCGCAGGCGCTAAAACGCCTGTCAGCGGTTGTTTATGACGTCAGTGGCGGGGAGAATGTACGTTTACAACGTTACAAGTTTTCTGTATACAATTCGAAAAAGTTACATAAGGTCCAGCTCTTACGGCTTGCTTTAGCTTGCCGAATGTGCTTTGCTTCATGTTCCCAACGCTGAAGTCATAAACAACCGCTGACAGGCGTTTTTGAGCCGTCGTACAAGAATCGAAAAGCCAACTTAGATTGGTCATTTTTTGCTGTGAATACATTTCCCCAAAACGAAAAAAAAATTAATTTCCTATTTTTAAGATGTTAAACGGTTTGATACTTGTGAAAAAAAAACATTTGTTTTTTTCACTTCAGTTTTCCTTTAAGGAATGGTCCGAACTAAGAAACCTCCCGTTGTTCTGCGCCTTTTCTGCGTCTCCAGACGTTAGCAAAACATAAGAAAAACCCCTTGCACAAATTAACACATGCATAATCGTACGTCATCATCAGTGTCGTACAAATTCATCATACCGTATACAAAACATTAATCGGCTGATATAAAATCTTAAAATCAATTTTACATACTAAAGTATCACTATAATTATAACATATCGATTTAGGGTGGTTCTCGGCCGTGTGCAATGTACTAACTCCAAGGGTTAGAGTTGGTTCATTGCTAGTTACAAAACGAATGCCCTTATCAACAGATTGAATAATCTGAAATGTAAAGTCTAAAATTGATCTCAAGAAAGCAACTTGTGTAGCTCTCATCAGGCCAGAGAACGAGCGAAGAAATGAAACGCTACTTTCGTAGCATCCTCTACAAGACACTAATCAGTATTAAACTTCACACAGCTCGACCAACCAGAAGTGAAGCGCCAACATCACAGAGAAATACTACTCTGCCCGACTTGGATAAAACACCTATAGTCTATGCGGCTGTTAACAGTGGGGATATATCAAGTACCTGGGTCGTAGCAGGCTTGGTATCTGCAGCCTTCCTTGCCATCGCGATCACCAGCTTGTTCTTTTACCGCTGGAACAGAAAATTCTCGGGCTCATTCGAGCCGAAACAACTTACTGTTATTTTTCCTACAAATAACGAAGAGCAGGATGACAAGACACAGCAGCGTTGTTGTAATGCTTCTTTATGCTCATGCGTGGCAGTGAAAAACAATCTGCGAAAATGAGTAGTAGTACCAATTGCTGTTCTGGCACGCAGTCCTCGGCCAACAAACACCCTTTTTGAAACAATACAACACTTTTTTTTCACGAGAACAACTTTATAAGGACAACGAGGTTCAGATTGGGCAAAATTCAAAAACAATTTAAGAACAAGCTTCATGAGGCTTGGGTACGATAGCTTTTTTAAAACAAGCTTCGATCTTTACCCATAATTGATACAGCCGACTGGTTATGAAACCCGGCAAACTTCAAAAGGAAAATACAAAGAATTGAACGAACCGTGAGGGTCCACATTCTTTGTTTCAGGTGTTAGTGAGAATGTTTTGGCTGGCTACTTGTTGATTTGCATTTCAAAACCTTTTGTATTTTGTGCACCTTCAACACTAGTAAAGAAAAGAAAACGACGAACAAAGACCTACAACGATGGTTTTAAAACCAGTCGTCTATATTAACTATGCTTTAACTAAACAATATATGCAGAAGTGGTTTCGCAGTTACTGCGAACCACTTCTGTATATATCAAAATTGATTAATCATTGCTTCAAATTATATACTGTACAGGTTTACTTACCCCAACAACCCCGTAGTTAGTTTCGTATACAAATTGTTTTTCAATATACGTGTCAAAGATATATTGAATAACTTTAGGCTTAATTTTTGTTCGATTTAAACCACACTTAACTAACACAACACTGTGACCTATATCCTTCCGGAAAAAAGGCAAGCTTTTTTTGGCCTAAAAACGTTTGTGTGTCAAAAAGCAAAGTATACTTTCCTTTCTTTAATGGATAATTTTCAGGGAGGAAAACATTTTTATGTAAAAAGCTATCCTTTATTTTTTGTATTCTTCGATCATGTTCTTGTTTGAGTATCAATCATTTTGTTTGCTGATTTCAATAGTTTTAATGTGGACCTGCACGAGTTTTCCCAGAAAGCATCTAGTAATTGCCAATCGATCTCACTTTACTATCTGCACGTGTTACTGGAAGAATTTCACGGGCGCGATTTACCCAAGTTGCGGTCGAAACTACTTTTGGCAAACTCCTAGTAGTGAAATGTTTGTTGATATCACCGTCCACATGCTTCAAAATGCTGAAAACTCTCCAAAACGTAGACTTATGCGGGACGATGACTGAATGAAAAAGACGCGGCGTCTTGAATGTTTTCAGTTTTTTTGGAATGGTGAGTTTAAAGTTGTAGGGTGGTAGTTTAAAAGAAAAATTTGACAATAGAAGTTTTATATTTAAGCAGTTGATAGAAAATTGCCAAACCGTTCTATTAAACCAAGAGTGCGCTAACTCATGGTCCGAGGAGGGGCAGTTTGATGGTTGTCCGGTGTCACAGCAGGGGATTCGGTCCTCTCTCCGCAGATTCACCAAAAGCTTCGAAACTCGAAATATGGCTGTTACGCCCAATCAAAACTTTGAAATGGAACAAGAAAATCTTCTCCAGCGTTTGTTATATACCGTTTTTTAAAAGCTGCGGAAGCTTAAAATCTATGTCAGTATATGTTGTTGATCATTCGATTGTACTCAATTAACGCCATGCAATGACTGGTCGTGCAACTACAAAAATATCAATGATTATATATACTACATAAACTCTTAAAAACGAATAAATCTTCTGACTCTTCTGACAATCGTCGACTCACTTTATCATAAAATGCAAATTTTGATTTTGTTGACCTTGCAACCAATGTTTTGAAATCCCGACGCTTCAAATTAAAGCAAGCGCCGACTTTCTAATTTCTCCCATCCAACTGCTGTTTCTGCCCACC